>CABHPQ010101419.1:0-29921 GCA_902168405.1 Peromyscus aztecus
AGATGACACCTTGTGGGTATAGCTTCTGATATTACTAGGATAAAGAATCTCATACCAACCTCCCTGACCCTCTGGCTCCTTCTATCTTTCTGGCACCTCTTACACAGTGTTCCCTGTACCTCAGGTATGGGGATGTTTTTAAATATATCAGTTGGGACTAGGCTCCACATCTCGGCCTTCTGATTGGTTGTGGTTTTCTGTAATCGTTCAGTGTGTTGAAAACAGAAGTTTGCTTTAAGAGAAGTGAAGAATACAGTTTTCCGTGGGTATAAGCACAAAATTGGCGTTGTTTTTGTGTATATCGTTGTTGTCTTTGCTGCTGTTAGGGGCTATGCTGGTTTAAAAGCAGCACTTCTTTATACTGTATATCCTATCACTGGTTCTGGGGAGTTAGTAGAATTTTTAACCTTCTAACTCTATAAGATGTATTAAAGACAGCAATGATAATACCTCCTGTATTCTTCTTTTATCTCAGGATTTGTCATAAAATCTAGAGTCATTTCTCGTTCCATATGAAAATCAGGATGTATATTCTTTCCAATTTGTGTGAAGAATGTTATGTTTTCTGTTTTCTTTTTTAATTTGGCATTGCATTGTATCTGTGAATTTTTTTGCTGGATGATCATTTCTCCAATATAAGTTCTACCATTCTATGATTATTAAATGCCTTTTCATTTAGTAGGAATTTTCTCAAACCCTTTCTCTTGAGATTGGAAGATTACTTTCTTCTTCTTGGTTATGTTTAATGCAAGATATTTTCTTTTAATGAAAGATGCTATTTTAAATGGGATTCTGTCCATGATATCTTCCTAAGGTGGCCTTATTTTTGGTATACAGAAAGGCTGTTGATTATTGTAAACTGATTCTTTGCTTTTCATGTTGTTTAAATTGTTGATTTTACTACACGTGTTCTGGTATAATTTGTCTATATCTTAGGTATAAGAGCATGTCACCTGAAGTTGGGGATAATGTAAGTTCAGGGGGTTGGGGATTTAGCTTAGTGGTAGAGCGCTTGCCTAGCAAGCACAAGGCCCTGGGTTCAGTCCTCAGCTCTGGAAAAAAAAAAAAAAGAATTTCTTCTGCCGGGCGGTGGTGGCGCACGCCTTTAATCCCAGCACTCGGGAGGCAGAGTCAGGCGGATCTTTGTGAGTTCGAGGCCAGCCTGGTCTACAGAGCGAGATCCAGGAAAGGCGCAAAGCTACACAGAGAAACCCTGTCTCAAAAAAAGCCAAAAAAAAAAAAAAAAAAAAGATAATGTAAGTTCATCTTTTCACAGATGTGTGCTTTTAGTTTCCTTCACTTCCTGTATTGCTCAGTGTAATACCTCCAAATCAACATTGTAAAGGACTGGGTTTAGGGGGCATCCTGTGTTCTTCAAGATTTTAGTAGGTTTCCATGCAGTATTTCTACATATAGGATGGTGCTGGCAAGTATGTTTGTCAGAGATAGCTTGTAATATTTTGAGGTATGTTCCCTCTGTTACTACTCTCTCTGGGAGTACTAGTTATAAAATATGAGTTATGCTGTCTAAGGCTTTTTCTTCATCTATTGAGTTAATCATATGCTTTGTTGCCTTGATTACATTTTATGATTTATTGTATTTATAGAATTCTGTATGTTGAACCATGCCTGAACCTATGGAATAAAGAATCTTTAATCATTGTGGATGATCTCCTTGATATGGGCATGTATTCATATTTCTAGTATGTTTTTAAGGATTTTTATCACTATGGTCGCCATATGAAAATTATGTAAATATACATTGAATATACAAAATTTTCAAAAAATATTACTCAAGTATGTTTTCTAGAGTAACATTGTTTAACATGCCACAGAGAAAGGTTAAATAACTGGGTTTTTTTCAACAAAAAAATATATCATTGTTACTTATTTATATCTTTTGCTTATAAATATTGAATGTATTTTGCATCTGTTGTATCTTTACACTTTAGGAGACTGGATGTAGCTACACTGTCTAAAATCTTTTCTTTTTCCTTGTTCCAAGCCCTTTAAAAAATTACATCTGCCTTTTCTATCTTGATAGCTAACTACATTCTAAGGAAGCACTGTAATACAAACAGAAAATTGTAATATATACATGCATATTTGTAGGGCTTGGTGTCTATGGAATATATTTCTCATGAATTTACTCTATTCTTCAAATGTGAATGACTCATGTGTACCCTAGTAAAGCATATCCAGATTCATTTGCTTACTGAAGTCATTTAACAAAAGATAATCTCCTCAGATGTACTTTTGAAAACAGATTTCACTCTCTTTTTTAAAGAATGTGGAACTCAAACATAGACCCAAAGGGTGTGTCATATGAAACCTTTTAGTTTGTTAGGACCACTCAATCACAAATCACAATTTACAACTGAAACAGTAAATATGAACCACAACATAAATTCACTTCTGCAGTGTTCTTGTCCATGGCTCCAGTAATTGTGGCATTTCCAAGTATTACAATAGTTTTGAGTAATATAGATATCATTTGTTATACCAGACTGATTATTTTAATTAGCTTAGTGGATATTTATGAGCTTTTTTAATGAGATCTTTTTCACACGGTCTTTATTGCTTCTTGAAACACTTTATTTAATCATTCAGAAAAGTAAGAACAGCTCATAGATCATGAAAAAGGAAAGGAGAGGTAAGTCAGGAATTTGGTATGTGGTATCCTGACATCACAGGAGAGGGGACAATTCATTCAGAAAGAAATGATGATTTATATGTGATACTGATTCCGTGGTCAAGAGGATGTGATGCATAATTGTCATCCGGTTGTCCTCTGTGTAAACATGAAAGCAAAAATGAAAACATTGTTGAAAGGAGAGGAAAGATTTCATCCTTGAGAGTGCATGAACACAAAATTAAATATAACAATACAGAGTATAGGGAAGGGATTATACACAAACTGCTCCTTTCCTAGAAACCACAAGTATTTTTTACTTTGGATTCCATAGGAACACTGTCTACAGGAAATAATGACATTCTATGGCCTCACATGAAAGTTGACATTGAGAGGATTCAAAGAATACATAGAAAAGTTCAACATGCTTGTACCATATCTATGGCAAATAATATTCCACAATCATAAGTAAATTAAGATTTTTCAAATGACAATGTACATTTTCTTGATGTAATATTACACAATATGAATGTATTAGTAATTCTGAATAAGGTAAAAGTCCTTCATATGAATAAAAATTATCTATCCTTCACTTTCGACACTAAGATTTTCAGCTTTAAAAGACAGATAATATTCTGGCCTGATTTTATCTAAATTTGAGTTCCTTATTTTCCTTTCACATACTTATTTCTAATTTTTTATGTAATAAGCACAAATACATTCAAATATCTAGATGATTAAGCAGGGTTCTGTTTCTACTCACCTACAAAAGGTTTTACTTGGGACAAATATCTGCAAAACAATGTGAATGGTATAAGGAGAGACAGAAATGTTATCATAAAAATATAAGAACAGCTCCCCAATGATTATTGTTTGAAATATCAACTGAAAGATAGCATATGACTAGATATAATCTGAATCAGAGGTCTAAATGAGTAGATAGATAAACAGATGAAAGATCGATAGATAGATAGATATAATCTATATGTATATATGCATACATATATTTATAAATATACATCAATATACATATGTACATACACACACACACACACACACACACACACACACACACACACACATATGCTATAGCCAAAAAAAATATTCATCAAGGTTACCTGTAGCAAGAACATCTTGAATGTTTTCTGGTGGAATGTTCTGTTCCTCAGCAAATTTCTCAACTTTTCCATGTTCTTCTTCAGTCAAAGGCTTACCTTTTCCTACATTGCATGAATGACAATGTCAGAGATATGTTCAGTAGAATTCTGCAGAATTTACATTGCTTCCTTAGTGTCCCACCATGGTATGCAACAGAAAATCTCAACTTCTCCAAATTATGCTGGGTGGGTCAATACAATCAATAATAAATTTCTCCATGTTCCATTTAATGAAGTCTAAATGGTGGTATGACATTCTTTCCAGTGTTTCATGATGCATCAAAATAAAAACTCTTCTCTAGAGGATTCCCACATCTCAATCCTATCCACTTTCAAAATCATAACACTAGAGAGTCATGAATGCCTCTCAATGGAACCTTCACATTTCTCCCGAGTCTATACTTGAGAGTTCATGTTTTAATTTCATACACACTTGATCAAATGACACTCATAATGGTCTGAACTTTGGGAAAACAATATTTCCTCTACTCTTTCTAGTGAGGAAACATGAAGATAACATCCTCCAATAGCCTCATCCATTGTCACTAGTTGTCAATGACATTACTACTTGAATTACAATATAATGTAAGAGTTGGTCCACACAACAATAGGATTGTCATTCCAGTGGACAGGAATTTGTAAATCCCATGATGCTGTATTTGGGGGTGAATCTGACTTAATCCTTTTTTGCAGAGTGATAATTTTGCTATAAATTCAGAGAATTCCCTCCCATTCTTACCAAGAACAAAAATCAGCTTTGTTACTGTGCCGGCTCTATCCACATTCTCACTGGTAAAGACTGCATGCTTTTTTGTTAAATGCACAAGTTGATATGTATTGTCACCTTCAACTGTAAAATGGAAATATTTTAAAACTCAGTGTCAGTCATTTTTCTACTTTACTTGATGTCACCTATTTGCTAAACATTAATATTGACCCTGACTCTAGCAATCATCTCTGATTCACTATCATATGACTCATGTGTGCAAAGGTGTTCCTGTAGTCATTCATTTTGCATATCCCATCATAATACGGTGACCAGTCATTTCTGCTCTTCAAACCTGATAGTGAATCGTAAGTACAGACATTTTCTCTTTTCTCTGAATCCCTAGTGTCAAGACTGTGTGACAGGTTTGTTGGGTATTCCTTTCCCTTTCAAACAGTCCCAAAGCTCATTTGTCAATTTCCTGAATGTGTATTACTTTGGTGTCACATCAGGATAATACTTGGTGAGCAAATGAGTACATGTGCAAAAATAGACCATACTAATTAGTAATATGCACAAGTTATCATCTTGTAAGATTATTGATGCAAAAGATGTAAAGATGAACATTTTGAGTATACCAGACATTCATGTTTTGTATGTCTGTCTGTGTGTTTATGTGTTTAAGTGTCTATCTGTCTGTCTTCTCTCTCTTTCTATCTCTCTCTAACGGTGTGTCTGTGTGTTTATGTGTGTGTTTGTATGGTATTTCCACTTACTGACACTTATTAAATGAGAAAAGTGGTTCATGAGATAATAAAAGGAGTTAGGATCTGGTCATTTTCTATTACAGGACTACATTACAATATCCATGTTAGGTTAGGAAAACATTAGACTTGCCAGATGAATGTGTCCTCTGTTCACTTAAGATAAAATCAAAAGTCAGATTGTGTATAATTCAGTGGAATGGTATTGGTATTACTTTAGCAATTCTTGCAAAATTGAAGTAGTCAGTATGAAATTCTTAAATATATTTCTCTCTAAGTGCTTTTAAAAATTGAAGTTTATCATCCAATAGAGTAAATGTTGTGATCTCTCCAAAATATGAGAAAAAGAAACATTGAAATAGCACTGTTAATTTAAATTTTCCATGAATCAAGGATGACACATAATTTCTGCAATATAATTACTTGAGATCCTAAGGCATGAAGTTTGAGAAGATGTTTGAGGCCATTGAGGCCTATTAGTGAGTGGCAGTTCTGTCTGATAGCAAAATGAGACACTGTATGAAAGAAAAAACACTGAATATCAACTAGAAATATTTTTTCATGCAGGAAAACTATTTGAAGATATCTTGTTAGAATTATTCACATTTTTAGGTAATAGTGTTCTTCTCCATGTAAATTTCAGATGATCTACAATGTACTCTGACTTTGTAGCGTATCTCAGTTCAATGGAAGGATTGATAACTTTCTGAGTAGCCAAAATTGTTCTAGATCCATGTACCTATGAGTGGCTGAAGTATTAGCATGAATGTGCACACTCACATTGCTTTTGTTCATAAAGGAAACTCCTACATCCTGTACTTACATTGGGTTTTGTAGGTACCATCTGCTTGCTTATACCCAATGATTTTGGTCTTTGAGCATTGGCCATTCGAACTAAAAATCAAACAGAGAATCCATGGTTTATTCTTTATAACTTTTAAATTCCTATTAAAGATCTTCAAATGTTATAATGAACTTGAAAGAGTCATAGTATCTATGAACAATGTATAGAGCTAGGACTTACCTCACTATTCCTATTTCTTATTTAGAAAAGATCATTCTGTTTGTAATCATACAGATGACTGGCTTTTTTTGTGCCCATTTTGCCAAGTGCTCTATAGGCTCTGATGGCTTCCTTATAAAAACTTTGCTATTTCACTGAGTATGATTTTCATTATGCTAATTCTCTTGTTCTAGTCCAGCAATAATATGAACACAAGTTTATATGCATGTTTTTAAGTGCTTTTATTTGTAACCTGAAACATACAATTGTGGCTATAAGGGAGAAATGGTTCTAAGCATTTTATTCCTAATAGTGTTATGTAGTTTTTCATTAAACATAGTCATCCAAATGCCAGAGAGAGAGTCTTTGAACCTAAAGCTTCAGAGAAAGGGATTCATAAGTTAGATTTATCTGACCTGTTTGTGGAGGACTTTTTTATGACATCATTGATTGGATAACATAACATGTATGGCTTTGACCTAAATGCTCACATATACCTTTTGACTTACTAGAAATGAGAACCTTAGAGTTTCATGCAGCTAATATTAGAGAACAAAATTCAACCACAAGCCTCCGACCACAAGGATTTCTATATAAACTCTCATGGAATCGGAGACAGTATCTAATCTCTTTGTGGTTTCCAGAGCTATCCCATCATGGAATAATATAATCACATTGCTAAAGATATGATTTCATGACCAGAAGAAGAACATTCCCCTGTAAATTAAACAACATGAGACTGAGAAACATAAATAGTCTGCTCAGTTTACATGGCTGACCATTTGCTTACTTGACATAAAATGTGACTCCCATTTCACTACATTCCTCGTTACAAGAAATTTCACGAATGTAGATTCTCAGAGGTGCTTCCGATTTTATCTTGTCAACATTGTCAGCAGCGATGGCATCTGTTACCCAATATCCTTCAATCTGAAAAAACAAAAAGGCAAATAAAGGAGAAAAATAAAGCAGGTCATTAAAGTATGAGTTCGTATTCTCATCTCTGATCCCAGTCCTTGGAAATATGTAAAAAATATAAAGCTATCAATCAATAATGTTTTGTTTATTAGTTCAAGATTATGTATCTACAGCTGTAGAATAACACATGATATAATGATAACTTGATTAACACAGCATTTTGGACTTGAGACTTTGTGGAACTGCTCATGTTTTGGCCTCTTAGACTCTGCAAATTCAACCTGTTGTTTGCTTATTTAATTTGTTCCATCCTAGAGAAATATGATTGGAAAAGCATACCTGAGTGAAGGTCAGAAAGCTTATTTCATGAATACAGACTTGCAAGGACTAACTGAATGACACATCACATCCACAGAAATACTCTATTGAAGAACCTCAGACACAGGCACAGACCAAATGAATTTACCTCAGCATCAGCATGAGCCAATCCAAATGCCAAAGCCAGCAGCAGAAACTTTACCATGGTGGCACCTGTCTTTGGTCTTCTGCAGAAGCTCAAAGTAGGTTAGTGGATGTGAAGGAACTGAACTGACAAAGATTTTTATACAGCTAGTTAGAAGGAGTTTCACGAAATCAACCAATGGTTCTGCACCACAACAATGTACATCCTTCTGGTATTTCTGCATTGGCCCTGCTGAATGGTGTATAATATCATATTCCTAAACTAAGAAGATTAGCCTTAAGGTCAGGTTATGTTGGGATGAGTAATTGAGCATCCTGTCAGAAAGAAAGGATTATCCCTGTGAGACCATTAAGGAATGGCTTTGCCTCCAGAAATATACTGGTGGGTAAAGGTCACAATGCATATGTCTTATATGATTTGTTTAACCAACATGACATGCGTTTTAAAATACAATCTGAATCTAAGCATAATACTGTGCAGTTAAATGAATTTAAAACTGACCTGGGCCATATGAGCCAGAGTATTCACACTCTTAGAAGATAAGATGTTAAAACTTTTGGAGGATTTCCTATAAGGATGTTGATATGTCTTGTGCTATTTTTAAGTCTTTCCATACATGGACTTCTATAGCCTTCCAGTACATTAAATTCAACTACCATGGTACAGAGCTACAAGAGCTATCATCAAAGCTTAACTGTATAAATAATGGGGGAAATGCTGCTAGATGTCCACTGGTGATAAATACAAGTATCATTAATTAAAAGAAACCAAATCAAGTGAAACAGTCTATAAAAATAATAACCTCAGAGAAATTATATAATTGTGCAAAGGGACTTTCCATTCAAGCTGAAAATAATGCTTTACATTTCCTAAAGCAATGACCCTCCCCACCCAACTAACTTCTTTACACACCAAGCCAAGGTCTGTGTTGTGCTTAGCCATAGGATCTTGTCATCCATTTCTAGGAACCACCAAGAAGAATATCAGGACTCTGCAGTTCTTGTTTATCCTCTGGGGCTTCTCTCTCTAACACATCAAATAACCTACAGTTGGCACTTTGGTAATTTGTTTGACAACCCATGGTTTCTGACTACACCATTACAAAGCATTTGTCTGTAATTCATGACACTTTCTTTAGATTATATCCTGTTATTATCTCTATTTCTTTCAGTTTTTAAAATTATACCATAATAACATCATTGTGCACTCCCCTTTCTTCCCTCTAAACTCTCTAATATGTAGCTCCTTCATCTATTTCAATTTTGTAAACTCTGTCTTCACTAAATGTTGATACATGCATATGAGTTTGAATGGTCACAAGTGAGTCCAAACTTTTATCTGAAGATTTGGAAATAGGAATAACAGAAGAGACCTAACATGCCTCATTTGTCTTTTTAGATCTGGTTTACCTCATGCAGGATCTTTTGTAGTGCATGCCATTTACCTGCAGATGTCATGAATTCATTTTCCTTTACATTGGAATATTATCATGTAGTATATAAGTACTACTATTTCATTATCCATTAGACAGCTGTAGAACATTTATGTTGTGAATAGAGTAGCAATGAACATGGATAAGAAAGTATCTGTGAAATACAATATCAAGTCATCTAGGCATATTTCAAGGAGCTATATATCTGAGTCACACAGTGCATATATACCTTCAAAAAACTAAGAATTCTCCACACTGCTTTCCAGAGTTGCTATACAAATATGTAAATCCCAACCAAAAAAAATGTCTCTGGGCAACACATTTGTACAAGTATTCAATATCTCTCTCTGTCTCTGTCTCTGTCCTTCTCGCTCTGTCTCTCTCTCTTGCTGTTGCTTTCTCACTCTTGCTCTGTGTGATTGTCTCTCTGTGTGTACATGAATGTGTGTGTATTTACATGAGTGTGTGTGTGTGTGTGTGTGTGTGTGTGTGTGTGTGTGTTTTATTTTCAGTTGACTCCCTTCAGGTCCTGGACTCATTTTGACTGGATTTTCTCTTTTCTTACACATTGCGTTTTAAATTTGTCGAGTTTTTGGATATACATTCACACCAAGCATGTTTGTTTACACTGGACATAAAGTAGCCATTTCTTGTCTTCTGAAGATTATGGAAGAGGACTTGTCTCAGGGATTGTACACTTCGTTTCTAATCTAGGGGCCAATGATGGGTTGGAGCTAGGAAGAACATTGGCCAGCCCTGTTCTTTCTACTTGTGAAAACATTAGGGCCCAAGCGTTAGTTCCAAAGCTAAGAGCACACATATAGCCCTGATTAAACTCAAACTCATAGAGCCATAAATAAAATTAAATAAATTATACTGTGAAAGGGACTTGTTTGGGAGGGAGGACTTGACAAGATTGAAATGACATCAGAGAGAATTATCAGAAAAATTTATTTATGTGGGAACAAAAAAATTGTCAACAAACAAGTTTTTAAAAAGCATGTTAATCGAGATATTCATGGCAAATCACCTTTGTGAAAAAAAATGAAAAAGAAATATTGTGGAGTACGGAATGAAATGTGAAATTTTGTCACATTCTGTGCATTCAGGTTCACAGACCTGGGCCCCTGAGCTGCAAATATTCTTTCTTCCATGAAATCCCTCCACTCTGTCCCAAGACCCAATTTTCTGTTTAGTGACACTCATGGACTGTGTGTGGTCTCCAAATTCTACAAATATGAAAATAACAGTGGAAGGGTCACTAGTTCTCATTCTTTCTTCATGTGCTTTTGTTTTCTGTTACCAGTCAGTAACAATGAGTGGAGAATCCACTTTATAATCCAATTACAGACTGATGATGTGCTTCTCTGTTTGTTGACCTTTTCAAACCAAGTTGATGATTCACTGACTTCTGTTTCTCAAGAACTCAGCTGCTGTATTTCTTGGCTTGATGCTCAGGACCAATAGGAAGAGAGGCAGGCACCTGTATGAATTAATTGCCTCCACCATTTGGCCAATACTCAGCCCTTGGGCACAGATGCACTGTAATACAGTTGTTATGGTTTCCAATGAGAGTTTTATTTTGTATTTTCAGATAGAATAAAGTGACTTGTTACATGATTGCTCCTTCACTATTTTCTAATGTCCTCTGTTCAAATCATTGCTCATTTATATTAGCTGTGTTCTTTTTTATTAATGATATTAGGGATTTTGTTATGCAGTCTGAATACATGTGCTGTTAGAAACAATGTATTCAATTATCTTCTCAATATATGAACTTTCTATCAACTATTTCTTCAGTGTACCTCAAAGTCCCAAATATCTAAATTTTGATTAAGTTCTCCTCTGTCCCTATGCCTCTCTCTCTCTCTGCTTCATAAGATAATCCAGAAATTCAATGATGATTTTCCTAAAACATTTATCCTCTATCCTATATCCAAGATTTTAAAGCTTCACATGGTCAGTTCTCCTAAATCTTTTCCAGTTTTGTCTATTAAATAAAGGGATCTTGCGTTTTTTATCTGAAAATCTAATGTTTGGTGGAAAATGACTCAGGAGTTTCTGATTACACATTTTCATTTTTCCTGAACAATATATGTTGTGAGGAGTAATTTTATTTACTCAAAGATATATCAAAATCCTTAACAAAGAATATCCACCAGCATATGCTCCTTGACATATTTAATAAAACAGTTTCTTTTGCTATTCCCAAATTAAAAACCATATTTGGACCCTGCTACATTACAAAAGAGATGTGCTTTCTGTTCAATGCACAAAATGGTATAAACATCACCAAAATGTATCAACCATGGTGATTCAGAAAATCAATACTCTTTAACTATCAGTTGAGTGACAAATGATCTCAGAGTACCCAACCTCAAGCAGTGCCTTTGGCTTAGGATTCCTGTATCATCAAATTCAATCATCATCATCCATTCAGGTTGATGTGAAATCAGAAGAGATTTATTTTATTATTTTCTCCTTCCGTCACCGTTTCTCTTCGGTATGGCAGGAACATGCCCTGGACATTCCCACTGTCCTTGATGGAGTAAAGGCATATGTATTCTCTACTTGACACTCCAGTGCTATGTCTCATAGTGCCTAATATCTAAAGGTTAATGAAGTTTACCTCTCCTCTCCACCTCTTTGAAAATCCTTGAATAAAATGTTCATTCATTAATTTCCTATGTCCAATGTCCATCCAAGTCTTAGACTTTAACATGATCAGTTCTTCTAACGTTTCTTAAACTTTCCTTCTCAAATACATAGATCCAGGGTTCACCTGGACTTAGCTCTAGTGTATTGGGGAAAACAACTCTGAAAATTTTGATTGCAGACATTCATTCCCTTCCCAAAAAGTGTTTATGATTAATAATATTTTTCTTTTCCGCTTATCAAAATTCTGTCTCCTTTGATTTTCCATTATAAAGTGTAGTTTTAAATTTCCAAATTAATATCTACATTTTTGCCCCATTGTGTATTAAAAGAAACGTGTCTTTTAAAAACATACTGAAGAGTACAAAGTTGAATTAACCATGAGAATCTGAAAAGTAAATATTCTTTATTTTCAGTTGAATGACAAGTCTCCTCAGAGTCCCCAACCTCAACAGTTCCCTGTGGTTTTGGCTTCATGTTGAATCCTAGGCAGTTTGCCTCATCTGTTCAGGTTGAGGTTAAATCAGGATAGTTTTTAATATCCTTCTTCCGTCATCTTAATCTTCTTCTGGCATTAATGTGCCAGGTAATTCCCGGTGTCTTTGCTTCAGTAGAAGAATAAGCACAAAATTAGTTAAGGATTTGGTTTCTGAAAAGCTTTATGGAACACTAAACAAATTCATTCATTCCAATTCCCTTGTTTCTATCTATACTCACAAAACAGTCATATTAGTTCATTAAATTTTCACAATTTTTAATGTGACAACCATCAATTTTAAAAAATGGTTCTGAGTAATGTCAAAGACAAGAGGGGAATATGAGCTGGTTGAGAAGGAGGAAAGGTATGGATCAAATGATGTGTTTATAATATAATATCTTAAAATGGAAGAAATGAAAGGATTTCACAATTTTAAATTAATATCTGTTATAAATATAATCCTCTGTTTATTTTGAACAGTCTGAAATCCATTTTTTTATTTCTTTCACATTCCCTGATTTTTATTTTATATTAATCTTATGAATGACAAGCCTTAAGGGCTTATTTTGATGTTGTATTCAAGATTCAGCCAAGAGTAGTAACTATGAATTCCATGGTCACAGAGTAAAAGCACCCAGGATATTTACACATGAGGTCTTCATCTAAGGACATGATGCATTCTCAGAGCCTTCTCTCACGCTGATGACAGACCTTATACTAAGGTTTTGGCTAGAAGGAGAAAACCCCAGGCAGTAGCTTTCATGGAATACACAACTTTATACACATGAAGCTATTTCCCTCAAAATAAATTTGGCAGAAACAACTTCATGAGCCATAGCTTTGAGGAAAGGAGGCAGTTGGGAGTGACTCAATTGCAATTCTGTGTGTATGGAACTACCTTAAACAATCTTCAAGACATGTAATGAAAATAAGAGTAAATGTCCTCAGCAAAGAGAAAAATGACATAGTTAATATAGAGAAGATGCACATGAATCATAGTCAAGTAACATATGATCCCGACTGTAAAATATATGAAGTTCAATGCACTGTTGTATTAGAAAGAAAATCCCAACTCAAATGTCAAATATTTAATTATGTTCTTTACCTATCAGGTACTATGTTAATACATTTTCTTGTTTTCAGTTGCCTTCAATTTACATCCTTTTCCCTCTTCTTTTTCTTCCTCAAGCCCCTCACACATACCTTCCCTCCAACATCTTTTAGGCACCACCCACTCAACTTTATAGCCCTTTACTTGGATCATTATTTTTGCATATATATATGTATATATATATATATATATATATATACATACATGTATGGATGTGCACATGCACACAACCTGATGAATGCCATTTTATTCCTTGAGTATATATGATTTCTGGGCTGACTATTCTGCAATGAACAACCAATTGCAGTGCCCTTCTTACCTGGGAGAGGTTAATTCTCCTTCTTCCCACACTCATTAGATTTTTGTGGTCATTGTTCAGAGCTGGGACTCTACATAATTTTCCCCTTCCATGTTAACATTGCCACTGATATTGATTTCTTACCCATCTTGCTAATCATATAATTTCTAGCCAAGAAAGTTTCACAGCAGAATTCCTGGTATTCTGGCTTTTAGGATCTTTCCAATTTCTCTTCAGAGATGTTCCCTGGTCACTAGATGCAGGAACTGAGTTGCGGATGTATCCATTGGGACCCGGCCCCCACAATCTGTTTTTCTCTGCCTTGTATCCTGTTGGAGATTTCTGGGATGGTTTCCATTTGTGATAAAGTGAAGCTTTTTGTCAGGAGGAGTTCTAACTACACTTGCCTGTGGTTATAAATACCAAATTTAGAATGCGTGTTGGAATTGTGCTGGTCTAGTAAAGTCGCAGTAGTAAATTCTTTTCTAAAATCCATGACCTCACTAACCCTGGGCACCTGACAAGGTTATCAGGAATAATTTCCTTCCTGTTATGTTGTCATTGAGTCCTATCAGACAGTTGGTTGCTGCCCACACAAGGTCACTTCTTGTACCTTTTCCCTTATCTTGCCATGCTTAATTGCCATTGTTCATAGCTGTTTCACCTGGTTAGGACTGTTTATTTCCCTCTCTTAGTCTCCTAAACAGTATTTTCTGGAACCACGAAAGTGAAATCACAGGAAAGAAAACTTAGGATCATAGATCCAGTTAGAATTATCTGGGTCCTGTATCCTAACTGTGTAGTCATTGTGTAGTGACTTCAGCAGTAGGGGCCTAACCACAACCTCTGAGATGTAAGCAAGTTCAAAACAGACACTTTATATTTTTGTCAGTCAGATTGACAACCTGCCAAATCATTCCAAAGGAATTTTCTCATTCCTGATACTGCCTATCTATTAGTCTATTTTTTTCTTGTGGGTAGTTTATCAGCCCAAGTGCTTAGCTTCTTTTATTATAACAATGTCTATTCACATTTATATGTATATACCTTCATTTATATGTATTGTACATAATTTTAGGTAAATATAAAATATAAATGCAAAATAAAAATAAAATAGATAAATATATAATATAAATATAAATATGTTTCCTTGAAGCTTGATCAAATAACTTTGATGTTATTTCATTCCCCTCCCCATGCCTTCTTGTATTGAATATCTCCCTCGTCCCCATTTGGTACCTTGGCTCTGTGATTCTGTTTTCATCTTTATAGCACCTTTATCTTATCATTAACCTCCCAATCCTCAATACTCCCCTATACATGCTCCCTCTCCACTGTCCAATGTCTTTGTTCCCTCAATATTGTATATTTAGATATGAGGATCTGTAGCTAGGAACTGAAGATGAGAAAGAAAATGTGATGTTTGGGGGTTTGGGTCTGGGTTATCTCATTCAGTATAATCTTTCTTTCATCTTTTCATTTACTTGCAAAGTTCATGATTCTAATTTTATTTACAGCTGAATCTTATCCCATAGTGCATTTGGAATACATTTTGATTATCCATTCCTCAGCTGAAGAGTATTTAGGTTGTTTCCATTTCTTAGATATTGTGAATAGAGCAGCAATAAACATGACTGAGAAAATATTAATAGGATAGGAGGTAAAGTCCTTTGGGCACATGACAAGGAGTGGAATAGTTGTTTCATATGGTAGATTCACTGTCAGCTTCTCGAGAATTTTCCACACTGGTTTGCAGAGTTGTACAATTTTGCAATCCCACCAAGAGTGAATGGGTGTTCCCCTTTCTCTAGATTTCCTTACAGGTTTCTTGTTTGTTGTCTTTTTTATCTTTGCTCTTCTGACTGGGTTAAGATGAAGTCTCAACAGTGCTCAGATTTGCATCTCCCAAATGACTAGTGCAAAAGGACATTTTTATAAAATGTTTCTGAGCCATTTTTCACTCATTGTCTCTGTATATTTTAAAGAATATTCTCTTCGAGGCCCAGACCAATTTTGAATGGAGTATTTGTTTTCTGACTCTGTTTTTTGAATTCTTTTTATGTTTTGTGGACATTTATCATCTGTCACTTATAGAGATGGCAAATATTCCTATCTCTTCTGTGGGCTTTCTCTTCACCCAACTGATTGTTTCCTTATCTTTGCAAATACTTTTCAGTTTTCTGAAGTCCCACTAAGTCAATTGTTGAACTCATCCACAACTAACACATTTGCCTACACTGGGCCTATTCTAGACATTGCCTGTCTGACAGGGGACGTGGATGAGAACCTAGCATATAGGATTGTACCCTTTCTTCCTGAACTCTGGTCTCTTGATAGGATTTTGCAGTTGGGAAAGCCCTGGCACCCCCTTGTTCTTACTGGTGATGTCATTAGGGTCCAAGAGATAGTTCCAAAGCTTGTGTCACACACATAGCCCTGATTAAACTCATAGGGCCACAAACAAAACTAAAATAAATGATACTGTGAAAAGGACTTGTTGGGTGGAGAAATTTTGTGAAGCTTCAGATTGAGATGTGAGTAATCTTGGATAAAAATAATGTGTGTGGGTGTGTGCGTGTGTGCGTGTGTGTGTGTGTGTGTGTGTGTGTGTGTGTGTGTGTGTGTGTGAAATTGTCAAGGAATATTTTCTAAAAATAAAAACACATTACTGGAGATAACAATGACAAACTACTATTTTGACAAATGAAAAAATTGTGAAGAAAGAAATTAAATATGAAATAATGTGGCATTCTGTGCATTCAGGATCACAGACCTGGGCCCCTGAGTCACATAAAGTCTTTCTTCCATACATTATCTCCAGCTCTTTTCAAGTTCCAATCTTCTGTTTTGTGATACTCATGGAATGTGTGTGTTCTCCCAAATTCTGAAACTCTAAAATTGTAGCAAATTGGACATTAGTTTTAATTCTTTCTTCATATACTTTTGTTTTCTGTTACTAGTCAGTAAGAATGAGTGGAGAATCCATTACAATCAAGTTACAGATGATGATATGTTTTTCTGTGTATTGGCCTCTTCTTTTTATTGAAAATACATTCTTATCTCACACAACACATCCCAACCACAGTTTCCCCTCTGACTATTTGTTCCAGCTTCCCCTATCTCCTCTCTCCCTGACATCTATTCCCCCTCTATTTCCCTTCAGAAAAGAGCAGGCTTCCAAGAGACAACAACCAAACATAACAAAACAAGATTCAATAAGACAAGGTCAAAGCCTGCATATCAAGGCTGAACAAGGCAACCCAATAGGAGGAAAAGAGTCCCAAGAGTGGGCAAAGAAGTCAGAGATACACCCTCTTCCACTATTAGGAGTCCCACGAAAACCCCAGGCTAACAGCCACAACATATAAACAGAGTACATAGTGCAAACCCATGAAGGCCCCATGCTTGCTACTTCAGTCTCTGTGAGCCCTGCTTAGTTGAGTCAGTGGGCCATGTTCTCCTGGTGTCCTCCATCCCCTCTTGCTTTTACAATCTTTCCTCCCCCTCTTCCATGGGATTCCTAGTTTTTTGAGAGGAGGGATCCAATGGAGACTTCCAACTGAGACTCTCTCTTCACATGACTGGCTCCATGTTGGTCTCTGCACCCATTCCCATCCTTTGGCAGAGGAAACCTCTCTAATGATGACTGCAAAAGTCACCAATCTATGAGTATAGCAGAATATTATTAGGAATCGTTTCATTGATTTTTTTCTGCCAGTTCTGTTTGGTTCTACCTTAGGTCTCTGGGCTATCCAATTTCCAATTCCTGGCCATCCAGACAGTATAGGGCATGAGTTCCATCTCATGGTATATGAAGCATTAATCTATTCAATCTACATCAATAAAAAATTTGGAGTCAAATATCAGGGTAAGAACCTGAAAGATCAGAGAAGCAGGGAGCAGCCACCAGTTACCTCCTACCTCTTCTGTTCCTTGGTCCAAAAGGACAGAGATCTCTCCCAGCCCCACCTTGCCACTTCCTTTCTCCTGTCTGTCTACAGTCCTCCAAACCTCTACAGTCAGCTAGTGGCTAGCTCTGCCCTCTGATTCCAAGCAACCTTTATTCATCAGAACATAATCAAAATATCACACAATAGTGTGGGCCTCAAGTTAATCAGCCACTCCCACAAGTTCTACATCACCATTGCCCCAGCATATCTTGCAAGAAGGACAGATTGTAAATTAAGGGTTTTGTGGTGGGTTGGTATTCAGGTTTCTCTTTCCATAGCCTGTAGAGTACATTCATGTACCAAAGAGACTAGAAATTAGTGGTGAAGACTCCATGCAGGTACCATCTCGAACTCTCTACATTCAATGAGCTGTGTAGATGTTGTCCTCAGCAGTGGGGCTCCTACTATCAGCTTTCAGAGAGTGACCCACTGTCCTAGCATCAGCCTGAGTTATTTAGGGATTTACATGGGACCCCCTTAGCCAACAACACAACCAAACACAATCCTTTCCGACCAGTAGAAACCTTCCCTGGCTAGAAAAAATGATGAGTTGAGACTCCACATCCTACATTGCTAGGAGTTCCCATTAGGGTCACTCTCATATATTCTAGGAAGTTTCCACTGCACTAAGTTTCCATACACCCTCCCAATTCTCCCCATACGATCTCCCTCCATGCCTCCCACCTGATCCCTCCTGCTCCAGTTCCCACCTGTGCATAGTCCACTCACAAAAATTTTTCCCCTTCCCAGAGAGATCCCTGAGTCACCTCTAGAGCCCTCCTCTTTATCTCTTGGTCTATGGATTGTAGCTTGATTATCATTTACTTAACAGCTGCTATTCACGTATAAGCTAGTACATACCATGTTTGTCATTCTGGGTCTGAGTTATCTCATTCAGAATGATTTTTTTCTAGTTCCATCCATTTGCCTGAAAACTTCATGATGTCATATTTTTAAGAGCTGAGTAATACTCTATTGTGTAAATATACCACAGTTTCTTTATCCATTCTTTGGTTGAAGGACATCTAAGTTGTTTCCACTTTCTAGGTATTATGAATAAAGCTCCTATGGGAGAATGGAATATCCTTTGGATATATTCCCAAGAGCAATATAGCTGGTCTTGAGGTAGATCTATTCCAAATCTTCTGAGAAATAGCCATATAGATTTCCAAAGTGGCTGTACAAGTTTGCACTCCCACCATAAATGGAGAAGTGATCCTCTTGTTACACATCCTCTTCAGCATGAACTGTCACTTGTGTTTTTTATCTTAGCCATTCTGGTAGGTGCAAGATGGAATCTCAAAGTACTTTTCATTTGCATTTCCCTCATGAATTTGAATGTTGGACATTTATTTGTTTCTCAGCCATTTGAGATTCCTCTATTGAGAATTCTCTGTTTAGATCTGTATCTCATTAATTGGATTTTTGGGGTTTTTTGATATCTAGTTTCTTGAGTTCTTTATATATCTTTGATATTTGGGCTTTTCAAACCAAATGGATGATTCACTGGCTTCTCTTTCTCAAGAAATCAGCTGTGGTATTTCTTGGCTTGATGTTCAAGATCAATATAGACAGAGGAATGCACCTATATGATGTCAAATTTCTCAAACACCTGCATGATAATTAAATGCCTCTGGTATTTTGTGAATACTGAGACATTGTGCAAAGAAATATTGTAATATGATTGGTATGGTTTCTATGGAGTTTTGTTTTACATTTTCAGAAGAACTACTACAAAATATTCTATTTTCTATAGTCCTATGTCCAATTTATTACTCATTAATATTTTATGTGTTTATTTTTATTAATGACATTAAGGATTTATTCATACATTTGAATATGTGTGCCATTATAAACAATGTTTATCTCAATGTCCCAAATATCTATATTTTTATAAAGTTTACTTTTCCTCTCTCCTTCCCTGTCCTGCATAGGACAATGCATTAACTCATTTGTGTTTGCTCTAGAAATTTTTCCTACTTCTAGTGTCCAAGTTTTTAAAGATTCATGGGTTAATACTCATACATTTTCTTCAGCTTTTCCTCTTAAATTTATAGGTGTGGGGTGCACCTGGATGCACAATTATCTTTCTATGGAAAATGATTTAGAGGTTTTTGTTTACAGACTTTCATTTTTCTCAAAAATCTTATTGTAAACTTTTTTGATCTCATGTTTATCAAAATCCTTTATGCTTAGAATATCTATTGACAATTTGCTACCTTACATTTCCATGAATCTCTGTATTTCATTATTCCCAAATTAATATCTACATTTTGGCCTCATTATGTTATAAAAAGATATGAATTCCCTCAATCACAAACTATGGTTTACTCACTACCAATATGAATTGACTATGAGAATTTGATAAGTAAAAACTATTTAATTTTCAACTGAGTGACAGATTTGCCAGATTCTCCAACCTTAAAAATACCCTGTGGCAAGAGCACATGCTCAACTATATTCGGAGCAGCATTGTTTGCAATAGCCAGAACCTGGAAACAACCTAGATGTCCTTCAACTGAAGAATGAATAAATAAAATGTGGTACATATACACAATGGAGTACTATTCAGCAGAGAAAAACAATGAACTCATGAGGTTTGCAGGCAAATGGATGGATCTAGAAAAAATCATCCTGTGTGAGGTAACCCAGACTCAGAAAGACAAACATGGTATGTACTCACTCATAGGAGGATACTAGATGTAAAACAACAGATGAATAGACTGCTACTCACAACTCCAGAGAGGCTACCTAGAAAACAGGACCCTAAAAAGACCCAGGGATCACCCAATGACAGAGAAATGGATGAGATCTACAAAAGCAACCTGGACATGAGGGGGGATAATGAAGGGCAAGGGTCGGGGGAAAGAGAGCTTAGAGGAGCGGGTGGTCCCAGCTGGATCAAGAACAGAGAGGGAGAACAAGGAAAAAGAGACCATGATAAATGAAGACCCCATGGGAATAGGAAGAAGCAAAGTACTATAGAGGTCCCGAGAAATCCACAAAGGTACCTCCACAATAGACTACTGGCAATGGTCAAGAGACAGCCAGAACTGACCTACTCTGGTGATAGGATGGCCAAACACCCTAACTGTCATGCTAGAAATCTCATCCAATGACTGATGGAAGTGATTGCAGAGATCCACGGCCAGGCCCCAGGTGGAGCTCCAGGAATCCAATCAGCGAGAAAGAGGAGGGATTGTATGAGCAATAATTGTTGAGACCAAGATTGGAAAAACCACAGGGACAAATAGCCAAACTAGTGGAAACACATGAACTATGAACTAGTAGCTGAGGAGCCCCCAACTGGATCAGGCCCTCTGGATAAGTGAGACAGTTAATTAGCTTGAACTGTTTAGGAGGCCCCCAGGCAGTGGGACTAGGACCTGTCCTTAGTGCATGAGCTAGCTGTTTGGAACCTGGGGCCTATGCAAGGATACTTTGCTCAGCCTGGGAGGAGGGGACTGGACCTTCCTCAACTGAATCTACCAGGTTGAGCTAAATCCCCAGGGGAGTCCTTGCCCTGGAGGAGATGGGAATGGGGGGTAGGCTGAGGGGAAGGCAGGGGCGGGGGACGGGAGGAGGAAGGACAGGGGAATCCATGACTGACATGTAAAATTAAATCAAATTATAAAATAAAAAAAAATCATAATAAAAAATAAAATAAGTTTTTTGTTTATTTTGAAAAAAAAAAAATTCCCTGTGGCTTTGGCTTCCTGCACAATCCTAGGCAATTTGCCTCATCCATTCAGGTTGAGGTCATAAGAGAACAACTTCTGAAATTATTTCCTTCTTTCTTCTTTACTCTTCTATTTAATGCAAATGCTCCCTGGAAAGTCTCCATGTCTTTGCTTGAGTATAAACATATGCACAACCTAAGTTCATAATTTTATTTTCTGAAATCTTTATGGAACACAAAGCTAACACATTTACTGACTAACTCTCTCATGTCTCTGAGTAATCACAAAACAGTGCTAGTACTTCATCAAATGCTCACAACATTGAAATTAAAGTCTGCACTACAACTCTACATCTCTATTTTCAACAATAAAAAGTTCATGTGTTTTCATCTCTTTTACCTTTTCTTATATTTTCATTTCATTTTATTCTAATGTAAATGATGAGGAGCCCTAAGGACTTATTTTCTTGTGAAATTCAACCAACCACAGTAACTATGAATTTCAAGTTCACTAATTGAAAATACCAAAAATATTGACACAACAGATAGTTTCTAAGTACACATTGTATCCTCAGAGCTTCCTCTCACACTGATGGCTGACCTTATACTAAAATTTGGCTGGAAGAAAAGAAAACTCCAGGAAGCAACTCCCAAGCCAAATATAACTTTATACTCAAGAAGAAGCAAAGCTACTGTCCTTATTTTTGCCTTTTTTTGCTGTTAGATTTGCACTTTGCTCAATTTATTAGATGTACGTTTTATCTGGTTCTATTTCTTCTTGTCTCTAAAGTTTTCTTTTTACTATATAACTATTGATAGACATTACACACAAAAGACAGGGAGATAGAAAACAAGAATGGGGTTTGGAGTCACTCAATTAAAATGTTTGAAAAATGCTTAAAGAATCCTGAAATCACATAGTAAAATATAGAAATAAATAAAAAATAACAAATAGAACAATCACATAATTATTAATAAGAAGATTAAAAACAAATCCTAGGAAAAATAACATGTGGACATAAATGTAAAATGTGAAGTCCAGCATTGTGTTATATTAGAAACATTATTCCAAGTCAAATGTAAAATATTTAATTATGTTCTTTGCATATCAAGTCCTGCTTTATTTCATTTTTTGCTTACATTAAAATATAATTACATCATCCCCCTCCCTCCCTCTCCTGTTGCAACTTCTCTCTTGTCTACCTACTTACTCCCTCTCAAATTTAATGAACTTTTTCTCTAATTATTATTGCTACATATATGATTATTCCACGTATTTAAACATGAACATATAAATACAACCTGATAAGTCATTTTTGTGTATCTTGTTTATATGAGTTTTCAGCTGACCACTTAGTATTGGATAAACAATTAGGGGATTCATCCCTGGGAAACAATAATACTCCTCCTCCCTTGATTAGTCTTCAGTTGACTATAATTTTATCTAGGATTGGGAACCTATAAGATTGTCCCTTTTATGACAGCATAATTAGTTTTATTGTCATTGTTCAGATCCTCCTTAAGCAGCTATATTTTTATATATTTTAAGTGCAGCTTCCCTATTATTTTAAGAGAAAATATCTCTGAACAGACTCTCTGATCCTCTGGCTCTTAAAATCTTTCAGGCCCCTCTTCTGTAATGGTTGCATATCCATTGGTACAAAGTTATGCTATAAATATTCCCACTAGGATGTGTTGCTGTCTCCAAATTTTGACAGACTGTGATTTTCTGTGATAGTGTCTATTGCAAAGAAAAGGTTCTTCAAGAAAAGTTTAGAACCACACTTCTTTGTGGGTATAACGGTAAGGATTTTTAAATGTAGTTTTAAATTATGCTGGTCTAGCAAAATCATGGTAGTGCATTCTCTAGGATTCATGACCTCACTAGCCCTGGAGAGTTTGCTAGCTTCCTTCTTTCATTATTTACCTCTTGTGGAGTAGGCCTTAAGTCCAGTTATAGAGATGTTGGTTACTGCCAAGATATGAGTACCTCTATTGAACCTTGTTGTTGTTGTTGTTTTGCTTGTTTGTTTTCTTGGGTTTTATTTTCAGATGGGGGTTTCTCTGTGTAATAGCCCTGGCTATCCTGGAACTCATTCTGCAGACTAGGTTGGCCTCAAACTCACAGAGATCTGCCTGCCTCTGCCTCCCTAGTGCTAGGATTAAAGCGTGCACCACCACTGCACAGTGAAATGTACTTTCTTTCCAAAAAAGCATGCAAATTGAGTTAGAGCCCTCACTATTGAGCTCTTTTTTCTGTTTTTCTGAAGATTTATTCATTGTTATATTTTTGTATTGCTGTTTTGCCTGCATATATGCCCATGTGAAGATGTTGGATCCCCTGAAATTAGATTACAGACAATTGTGAGCTGTCATGTGAGTGCTGGGAATTGAACCCAGATCCTCTGGAAGATCAGCCAGTGCTCTTAACCACTGAACCATCTCTCTAGCACCCTTATTTTTCTTTAATGGCCAAGTCTTTTGTTGAAAGAAAAGGTTGGGTAGAAGAAGGAGAATACCAACTCAAAGGCACAGGAAATATATTCAACAAAATCATAGAAGAAAATTTTCCCAATCTAAAGAAGGAAATGCCTGTGAAGATATGAGAAGCTTACAGAACACCAAATAGACTTGATAAAAAAAAGTTCCCTCACCACATAATAATCAAACCACTAAACATACAGAATAAAGGAAAAATATTAAGAGCTGCAAAGGAAAAAGGCCAAGTAACATATAAAGGCAGACCCAAAAGAATAACACCTGACTTGTCAATGGAGACTCTAAAAGGCAGAAGGTCCTGGACAGGTGTTATGTTGACAATAAAAGACCATGGATGCCAACCCAGACTATTATACCCAGCAAAACTCTCAATCAACATAGACAGAGTAAACAAAATATTCCATGATAAAACGAGATTTAAACAATATCTATCCACAAATCCAGCCCTACAGAAAGCACTACAAGGAAAAATTCAACCTAAGGAAGTTAGATACACTCATGAAAACACAGGCAATAGATAATCCCACACCAACAAATACCAAAGAAGGGAAACACACAACACTACCACCAAAAAATAACAGGAATTAACAATCACTGGTCATTAATATTCATTAATATCAATGATCTCAATTCACCTATAAAAAGACACAGGCTAACAGAATAGGTATAAAAACAGAATCCATCCTTCTGCTGCATACAAAAAACACACCTCAGCTTCAAAGACAGGCACTTACTCCACAGATACTTGCTCAGTCTTGTTCATTGCTGCTCTGTTCACAATATCTAGGAAATGGAAACAAACTAAATGTCCTACAGCCAATATACATATGTGTTACATACACTCTATGAAATACTATTAAGCTATAAAGAAAAATTATATCATTAATTTTGTATGTAAATGGATGGAACTAGAAAACATCATACTGAGTGAGGTAACTCAGACCGAGAAAGACATACACAGTATATTCTGTCTCTTCTGTTGTTCCTAGTTCCATATCTTCAAATATGAGTATGTAACATGGAGTAACCACAGAAACTCAAAAGGTATAAAAGAATTGTAGGCTGGTGTGGACAGTTCTTAGAAGTGCAATACCAGATTAAAGATGAAGTTAAGCTATAAATGGAATAATGGGAAGTTTCCTTCAATTGGGTCAATACCCAAGAAGAAGGATGGAAAAATTATACCAAGGTTTTTTGATAAGGCCTTGAGAAATAACATTAATTTTATATTTACCTAAATTTACATATAATACATATGACTATAGATGTATACCTTCTATCATCTGTTTTTCTATCTCTCTATAATCTCTATATATACCTCCATATATATTATATATGTATGCATGTATCTTATAGGAAGTTAGGCCACAAGGACTGACAAAGATCCCCACAAGAATCATAGACTAACAAAAACTAGAATACCCAGCATGGAACACCTTCTTTCAAATGGTTGGTCAAGTTAAAACAAGTGACTCCAAAAACAATATATATTATTGATGTAGCCCTTTGTTTTCTCACATGGTATTGAGTGAGGGCTCTTATTGCTGAAGACATTGTACAGTAAGAACACAGGACTCAGATAATTCTAAATAGACTTGACCTGAAAGCCTCATTCCTGTGCTCTAACATCAATGTTCCCAGAAAATTCTATTCATGTTACCAAAGGATGGAAGTAATTGAACAGTCTACCCACTGCAACACCTATGACTCATCACAATTACCAGCATGACAAGATATGCATAAAGGACCAATGAGTGGCACTCACATATTGGTGGCAACCAAGAGCTATCTAATTGGACCAAATGCCCAATGAGCAGGAGGGAAAACCATGGTACAGTGAGGCTAGTCAACCACAAAGGGTTATTGAAGACATGGTTCTTAGAAAAACATCTGCTACCATCACTTTGCTAGACCAGCATAATTCCATAATTCATTCTAAATATACTCTTTCCAGCCACAGATAAGTGGAGGTGTCACTCCTCAACAAAGAAACCTCTCTTTACATCAAAGGGAGGCCATCACAGAAACTCACAAATGAATTCAATGCAGAAATCAATGGATCATGGGGAACCCAGCCCCAATGGATACATCTATAGCTCAGCTCCTCCATCTATGGCATGTATAACATTTCAGGAGAGGGAACAGAAAGATTGTAAAATCCAAAATACCAGAACATCTGAAGCCATATAGTCTCTCCTAGAAATGGTTGGAACAATGGCAATAACAATGAACATATGAATGTGGAAGAGGGGAAATTATGAGGGGACACCTCTCCATTCTTCTAAGTCCAATCCCTCAGTCTCATCCCACCTCTGCAGCACATGTGGCAGCCGCCCCCTACAATCTTATCCCTGCCTAGTGGATCCCACAGATCTTCAGTGATCAGTCCTGTAACAATATACACTCATACAACAAAAACAGACTCTGTAGGTTTTAATTATGTGTGTGTGTGTGTGTGTGTGTTGTGTAGATGTGTTACTGATGATAGAAATCAGGGTCCAATATATACTAGGCAATGACTATACCACTTAACTATATTCTCCAAGTCCATTTTTAAATAGATCCTCAAGGCCATACCCATTCTGATTTTACTTATTAAAGTCTCTATAGATTTCCTTAATAAAAATCTTACAAATTGTAACAAGTATACAAATAAGAATGTCAGTGCCTACCAAAGCCAATTGCATAGATAACCAGTCTCCCTGGAGTTACTGTCAAACTTAAAAATGAATAATATCTTTGTGTATATAAGTAAGTCGCTTATATTTCATTGATACAAATGAGTTCACTGGCTCCTCTTTGAGGGGATCAGAGTTCAGTTCTCAGTGCCAACACAGTGGCTCACAACCAGCTGTAACTCCAGTCCCAGTGTCTGACACTCTCTTCTGGACTCTACGGGCACCAGACACACAAGTGGTGGGTAGATGTGCATTCAAAAAAAAAAAAAAAACCCCAAACCTCAAATAATAATTGTAAAATGTTTCGTTTTGTTTCATTTTAATATAAATGTATGTGTCTGTTGGGGAGTGGTGCATATGGGTGCCATGCCCTTCAAGGGCAGAAAAAGGCATTGTATCTCATGGAGGTGGTTGTGAACTGCCCAAGGAGAGTGCTGAGAAACAAACTCTAGTCATTTGCAAGAACAGCAAGTGCTCTTATCCACTGAACAGTCTCCAATCTCTTTCTTTTATTCTTATCTATAGTATATACAGCAGTAATACATATCAATGAATTTTTAAATACAACTTTTAGACAGGAGAAACAAAATGGCTATTTAGAACTCTCTCTCAACAGTGACTCATAATGTGTCTGCTTTTTTCCCTGGTGTTCCTGGTTGATTCCACACTTCTCTGACATCATCTACAGTTCTGCTGAAGAGAAGAAGTGGGTCTTCAGATTGACAAGCCTCATTTGCAGCTTTATGGTCTGGGGTTTTGAGATAAGCCTAGCTACCAGTAGATACTGGCGCCTGTGGGAATTCAACAGCAAGGCTATAAACCGGATGTACATTGGATTGTGGGAAGCTTATTATTATCAAGAAGTCAACAAATCAGGTTCAATAACCAGGATGCCAGTGCACAGTGCTATAAACTCCAACTGGACCATTCCAATAGAAATTGAGTATGCACGGGGCCTAATCACAATGGCTAATTTTATACAGCCCGTAGTCCTTCTTTTCAGCTCATTGGCCATTATGGTCTGGCAGATCAGGGCCCCATACCCTGATTTCGTGGTCCTGTGCTACAACACTTCTGTCTTTTGTATGACTCTCAACATCATTTGCACAGTTTTGGCTGTGAGCGGGAACTATGTAATGGACATTTATGGAAAAAGCACCTTTGACTTCCCAGCAATGTTTCCCGTTAGAAAACATGATCTGGTAAGGAAGCGGAAAACCCACGTGTTGCCACTGGGGATGCTGACAGCTGTGCTTTCAGTCATCAGCATTCTTGGGTTCTTGTATGAGATACGGTTAATGAAACAAGAGACCAGATTTAAGTTCTGATTGCTTCAATGATTGCCTGAGCTGAGGGCTCCTGTGTCAGCAACATCTGCCAGAAGACTCCTTCAAGATATTCCATAAGTGCACGTAAACTTCATCTACTCATTTAAAATAAAGCATTCACTTGATTTCCGTGGGTGTGTCACCTGCTTATGACCTCCTCTACTCTACAAATGCACTCCCATCTTTGAAGATCTTCATTTCTGGAAATCTATAGGTCAAGATCATACAAACAGATACTTCTGACAAACAAAGGCAGGAAAGAGTGCACCTAGAATCCAAGTTGCATAGATGCACATGGCCAACTCCAGGCCTTAAAGAAGGTTCTTTAATAAGCTCACATCTACAAACAGGAAAGCAATCATATCTCCACTGTGGGTTCTTAGCATTAACACAGCCTTGGAGGTTGGAACAAGATCGCTGAGCTTTGGCACCAATGACCATGTTGGGATTTGGGGGATAAGGAGTCCACACTGTGCAGTGGAGCTAAATTAGTAGCATTCATGGGCACTACCCACTAGGAGGCACTAGCTCTCTTCTATTTACCCACCCCCCAATTGTGAAGAACTCAACAATGCACATGTGTTGCCAAATAGCCTCTCACATAGCGCATCCCTCTATTGAAAACCATTGAGCTGGACCCAAACTTTTCCCACATGGATGGAAGCTATGCGGTAAGAGGATTCTGAGGAAAATTGGTAGGCAAATAAAACCATACAGGATCCTCTTCCTCCACATTGTAAACAGGTATGCTTCTGGTGAAAAAATACCAAGTCCTCATAATATATACTGGAGATATGGGTGGGAAGTTGGCAGGCATTATTCAAAAACTTTATTTTCCAAGAGATCTACCTCATTCATTGTTTGTTCTCAAACAGCAGCTAGAAGACAACCCACCCCCAGGGGAAGTGATCGCACCAACTTTTCCATGAAACAGCTGAATTTATTTTTATTTTTTTATTTTTATTTTTATTTATTATTATTATTATCATTATTGTTATCATCATTATTATTATTATTATTTTGGTTTTTCTAGACAGAGTTTCTCTGTGTAGCTTTGTGCCTTTCCTGCATCTCGCTCTGTAGTCCAGGTTGGCCTCGAACTCACAGAGATTCGCCTGCCTCTGCCTCCCGAGCTGAATTTAGAGTCTGAGGTTTTTCATTGCTTTTTTTTTCAGAAAATTTTACTCCATTAAAGCATAGTCCAGTGTTTCTCAACCTTGCTAATGTGCTGACCCTTTTTATACAGTTTCTCATATTGTGGTAACCGTCAACCATAAAATTATTTTCATTGCTACTTCTTAACTGTAATTTTCGCTACTGTCATGAATCATATTGTAAATACCTGGTATGCAGGATATCTGATATGTGACCCCTATGAAAGGGTCGTTCATCACCACAAAGGGGTCACAACCCACAGGTTGAGAACCACCAGCATAGAGGAAGAAGATGTGTAGGTGCATGTTAAAGTGCCTAAGGAGAAAAATGAGATAGGAATCCATTCACAGTGCTTTATGGAGGCCATAGTATCAGAAATAAGGAATGGCAGAGGAGTGACATGGGTTCAATTGTTGGAATGCATGCTACCATTGTAAGAACTTTAGTGCAAAATTCCCAAATGAAGCATTGCTAAGATGTTAGAATCAGTAACCATTACCAACATACAATGACGGCAGAAGGCAAGGAAGGGAGATTTGAATTGTTCTCATTACAAAGAGGAATGCATGAAGTGATATAATTACCCTAAATCATTTTTAAGAATCCTGAATTGTGCTTATGATTTTTAATAGAAGAAAAATTTGAGGAGATGATCTCAAATACTATTAAGGACCAGTCTTAATAATCTTCTTCCCAGGGGCCCAGAAGAGAAGCTACGAACAGCGCGAATTATTTTCAGGAACTGAATTTAAGTACACCAAGCTCTTAGTCTGTCTACTTTATTCCTCTGGGATAAAATTCTATCTACACAGCTACAGTTCTGTTCTCATGCCTAGCTCCTTTCTTGCCTGATTTCTCTCTACATTTATCTGCTGTCCCCTCTATGTTCTATCTTAATTCTCTCATCTTAGTCCTGCCCCATCTTGATCTTTCTCATTTGTTCTTACCCATTTTGTTCTTCTCCATCTGGCTCTTCCTCATCTTCCATTTCATTCTTCTAGTTCTCCATCTAGTT
>CABHPQ010101434.1:0-13718 GCA_902168405.1 Peromyscus aztecus
TTCATATTCTAGATTTTCTCTTTTAAGTATTTAACATTCTATGCTATCTGAAATTAATATTCATAATGGTGTACAAGTCTAAGTTGTTTTCTTATTGGCTACCCAATAAACTCTTTCATTTTGCGGAATACTTATAAAATTATGAAGTATGGGTTTAATTTTTGCATCACAATTCATGATATAAAAACAATCATGAGAGAAATCAGCTGTTTCAAGCTACAGGCTGCTTTGAGGCTACTTTCCTGCTCAGCAGCAGAGAAACAGAGCAGTTTCTTCTTTGAATTAACGATTTAATCACAAGCACGTGCTCTTCTCCTCATGGAAACTGTTAGTTATACAAAGTTTGAACCTGCCTGACCTTTTGACTTCTAGCCAATAGAATATAGCAGAAGTGATGATGTCTTCATTTTGAGCCTCAGCTTTGAGAGTCTGGTGTGTTTGTGAAGACATGACTCATCCCTGCTGGCCCCACAGCAGACCACAGACTTGAGCAGCCCAGCTGAGATCAGCCTGGCCCAGCCTGGAAGACCTGCCCAGTTGGCCCCAGCCTGTACTGCCAATCTACTAGAGAACCAGGCTTCAGAAAATGGTTCTTGCTATAGTGTTTTGAAATGGTTTGTTAAACAACCATAGTTATTGGTATAGGGCCTCCCCCCCCCTTTTTTTTAATTCACTGCTGTCCAAAAGCAAAATTAAGAAATATTGGTTGTTTTGTCCAGTTGTAGAGAGAGTGAGGTTATTTTTTTTTATACTTTATATTTCTGAGAATGAAACCAATAAAATAATTGATTGTTTTTCTCTGTGAAAAAAAATAGCATGGGAACACCCAATAAATAGTCTTGTGGCATTCTTATTGTAAATTTAAATCCTAAATTCAATTATAGGAAATAGATGAATCCAAGGCCTGAAGATAGCTCAGTGGGTAGGGTCACTCGCTGCTAAGCCTGATAACAAGAGTTCAATATCCGGATTCTACAAGGGGAAGGAAAAAACTGACTCCTGTGAGTTGTCCTCTGATCTCCACATTCATGCCGTGCTGTGACACTCCCCCTCACACACAACACATCACACACACTCACAATAAATAAATGTAATAAAATTGAGAAAACAAACTCAAATTGAAGGACATTCTTTAAAAGAGTCAAGGTTATAAAGATGGTGTGTTTGTGTGTGTATGTGCATGTGGGGTGCCATCATGCAGCACATGACTCCAGACTGGATCCTTTTATTATAAAGAATATTTTGGGGACACTGGACAGATATGGGTAGAGTTCATAATTAGATGGCTGTGGGACATGAGTGTTCATTTGTCAGTTTGTGTGATTGTATTGTGTAAGAAATATTCTTGTATAAACAAGGAATTATGCATTCAAATGTTTGGTGGTTTTGTGAACTCATGACCTTTCTCAATAGTTCAATTAAGAAAAGTTAAAAATAAGGGGTTGGGGATTTAGCTCAGTGGTAGAGCACTTGCCTAGCAAGCACAAGGCCTTGGGTTCGGTCCTCAGCTCCGGAAAAAAAAAATTAAAACAATAGATATTAATGTAAGGGCAGTTCTAGTCCCATAATATAATAATAATAAAAAAAACCAACCAGTTCTTATTTACTTCAGTAATTTGTTTTTGTTTATCAGACTTCCTGGCCATAAATATTGCCTAGGATCCGATTTCCTATTATTCCTCTGCTTATGTTTATTTATTTTATTGTTTTTGTTTTGTTTTTCTTTGTCCTATTGTTTTGAGACAGTATCCCATACTGTAGGCCAGACAGGCACAAACAGGCTATCCTCATGAGTGCTGGGATTACGTTGGGAGCCCAGCCATCTTCAGTGTTTAAGAATGTAAGAAAAATTCTATTTGGCATGTCAAACTGAAGCACTTAGCCAGCTTTCTTTACCCAGAACCAAACACAATAAAATGACTACATGTCAGAAACATCCTACGTAGAGGTAGATAGATGGTATATATAGTGTTCAAACAGCGCTCTTTGACTACCAAACAAGAAATATGGTAATTAACAAACTGTTCATTCACATGCATTTCGTTGTCACTGTTTATTTCGGAATGGTCTGCACATGACACTATGATTTGATTATGACAGTCTACTAACTTCATTTGATCTGAGACTTACTCACTCTTCTTTATAAGTAAAGCCTTATCTTAGATAAGTTTTAAGAGAAAAAAATATAACTGTTCTACAGGAGAAATTGTCAAAATAATTATACTGAAAAAAAATAAGGATAGGCAATGAAGTTTGTGTGGTAAAATCCAAGAGATATTCTAGTACATGTAAATTATGGAGACATATGGATTGTGCCTCCATATTGCAGTTATACAAAGCTATAATCACTTTAATTATTAAGTCTTTATAGCTAGACAGCTTTGTAAGATGGTGTGTTGTCCTACTATTGTCTATATAATACACAATTATGTCTGTATTATGTAATGTTACAGATATTCAGCAAACCAGTACAACTATTTACTGGCAACTAGGATAACAGTGTGGATCCATACATCATTATGGATCATAATTTTAGATAAATCACAAATTTAAACATTGGAAAAAGAAAATCTAGAAGAAAGAGGGATTGCAATTTTTTTTTAATTTATTTATAGGAAAATTTCTTAAGGTTAGAAATACAAGTCAATACTAGCAGTAGTGGAGAGGGAACCTGAACTGTCCTACCCCAGTAATCAGATCAGTGAATACCCTAACTGTCATCATAGAGCCTTTCTCCAGTAAGCAGATGCAGAGATTCACAGCCAAACACCAGGCCGAGTTCCAGGAGTCCAGTCAATGAAAAGAAGAGGGATTCTATGAGCAAGGGCATCAAGATCATGACGGGGAAACCTAGAGAGACAACCAAACCAAACTAGTGGGAAATCATGAAATTTAGACCAATACCTGTAGAACCTCCACGGGACTGGACTGGGCTCTCTGCAGAAGCGAGACAGTTGTGTAGCTTGATCTGTTTAAGGGGTCTCTGTCAGTAGGATCAGGATCCATCCCTGGTGCAGGAGCTGGCTTTTTGGAGCCCACCACCTATGGTGGGATACCTCGCACCACAGCCTTGAGGCAGGGGGAGGGGCTTGGACCCGCCTCTACTGAATGTACCAGGCTCTGCTGACTCCCCATGGGGAGGGAATTGGGGGGTCGGTTGCGGGGGGGGGGGGGGCTGAGGGGGGGGGAGGAGGGAAAAGGGGGAATCTGTGATTGATATGTAAAATGAATAAAAAAATTTCTTAATTACAAAAAAGAAATACAAGCTAATAAGAAGCAAACATACAGATGCAGATACAGTAAAAATATAAAGTTCTCAGTGTGTGACCTTAAAAGGAAAATGTACAGCAGATAGGAGACACAGTGATAAATGTTGAGTTCACACACACCAGGGTGACAAATAAGTGAAAGACAGGAGAGAAGGAAAAGTCAATTTATGAGAGAAGAGACACAAATAGAGAAATTATGAGAGAAGATGTATAAATACTGAACCAGTTTACAGGGAAATTTGCTAGTGGCCCAAGGGATGAAAATCATAACTCTGAGCTGTCAAAGGTATCTGCTAAACTAGAAATGCCATATAGCAATGTCACAACACTCAATGGTGATGAAGGTGTAAGGGACTAGCTAGGTGCCTTAGCTGAGTGTCCCTATGCAGGAACACATTGGGGAAGTTATTTTGCATGCTGACCTATGAATATGAATATGTTTTGGAATTAACTAGTCCTTCTACACAAAGGTGATCATTACAAGTGTCTTTATAATAACAAAAACAGTACCTGTGTTGGAGTCAGGGTGGAAACGAAAACCTAAATACTGTGGCTATTGGTTAAGCAAGCTAATAGCAACAGCACCTAATGTTGGAGTAGGCAGCCATTAAAATGGGGTCACGAGTGAACAAAGATGAGTTTAGAAACCTCAACAAGTAGAAGACAATATGGTATGCCTTGTGTAATTACAGGTCATTGTCACAGAAGAACCAATGTAAACAAATAAACCACGAGATTGTTCACCAAGGTATTGACAGGAGATGTAAGTGCTAAGGAATGAGAGATTCTTTAAAAAAATGTCTTCCCTATTTTTCCAAATTAAAAAAATACATTGACATTATGATTTTCAAAGAAAGAGGAGAGGTGATGTGACAGTTAACCGGATGTTTCTTCCAGTACAAGGATTTGATAACTGTCACCTAAAGTTCGTGAAGTGATCATCTATGTGTGAATGTTAGCGCACTCTGAAAACACAACTGGACGATTGTAGAGCACAGCAAAGATCCAGTACCCTGTTGAGTGAGGCTCATGGCAGTGCTAGAGCAGATGGAAGTCGAGCACCGACCTGCACCAGGAGACTTTCCTCTGCTCACAGCTGTGAAACACTGTGAGGCTTTGCAAACCTACCCCATGCTCACTGGTCAGGAAACCAGCCTTGCTGTTTATGTCCACATAATGCGTGCCTGTGTCATCCCAGTGATTCACACAATTAAATTCATGGTGTTTTTTCCACTATAGAATTGCTAACTGGAAGGGAAACAAAACAAAACCACACAAAAACAAAACAAAACAAGCCGGGCGGTGGTGGCATTTGAGAGGCAGAGGCAGGTGGACATCTCTGTGAGTTTGAGGACAGCCTGGTCTATAAATCGAGTTACAGGACAGCCAGAGCTGTTATATAGAGAAACCCTGTCTCGAAAAAGCAAGCAAACAAACAAAAACCCCAGCAGTCCTGCCAACCACTATGTTTAGTGGAGGGGTAGTGAGTAGAAGTAGGATCCGTTTTTCTCTCCAGGAAGGCCATTTTGAATGTTCACAGCATGTTTGGGCTGGTAGTATTGCCAATCCAGGAAGTACATCAGTAATATCGTCTTACCTATAATGTTGCTGTTTCTTGCGGTGGAGGGTGTTTAAAGTGAGTGTAATACAGCAGGGGGTAATCTTCCATTTAGCTTTATAATTCTATTAGCAAAATGCCAGGAGAGAAGGAATATCATGTTTTCTCAGAGTTGTGTCCTTTGCAACTTGAGATTCAAGTTCAGGTTTCTTGACGCACCTCTGGGCATTAAATCTGAATTAATTATTGTGTCCAGTTTCCTCCACCTAACCCCTAAGACAAGTGCAAACAAGCCTGCAAAGGTTACACCATGGCTGGTAGAAATCGTATCAAGGGAGTGCTCAGACAATATGGTGCTCTGCTGGAGTTTGTTCATTGAGAAGAAAGAAAGGGAGGTCCAGGGCGGCACAGGTTAGAAGTTGTTGGGCACACCTCTTATCTTCTTGTTTAATTCACACTTTCCAGGGATGGATTAAATCGCATCAAGAAAAATTTTGCCCTAAAGACAAAGGGGGTGGTTTCTTCTTTCTTTTCTCATCTTTCTTCCCTCCAGGAGCAAGTGGGTGGGAGGGGCTGTAACGCAGCAGGCAGGCCAGGTTGCCTGCAGGCTGATCAGGTTCCCACCCATTCTTAGGAGGAAAAATGTTGTTTCATGGCAGGTCCTCAGAATGACTCACGACAACAAACAGACAGAGAGCTCTCTGAAGTTGGGCCTTGCCAAAGGACATCAACTCCTCGAAGTGTTTTATTTCTCGTGATAAGTTCTCAAGAAGGAATAATTAAATTAAGGAAGAAGTTCCATCATTTTGACTTCTAGAAAGTATACAATTTTTCTCACATTGCTTTTCTGTCTTGGTCATAATTATCCATGATGTATCTTATTGAGGGACACTGGAAGCTGATCCTGGGCAGGAGAAATAGGAAGGCTTCTTACTCTCTTTACTAAAAACATAAGCGAAGGATTCCCTCCTCTTAATATAGTTTGGGGGCCAGAACTTATGAGAGCGACTTGTAAATTACTTATGAGAATGAATTTTGTACAATTTTATTTTAAAAATAAAAATAGATACTATTAATTAATTGTCATGAATAATAATAGAAACAAACTACAAAGACCACAGTATATTACGGTTGGGACGTGGATGAGAGCAAGACAGACCTGTCTGAGAGGCCCAAGTTAGTATCCATTAATTAAGTCTGGGGTTTTACTGCCACCTAAGAAGCCATTGTTGTTGGTAGGTGTTTGCTCTTTCTTGCATGGTGGTGATGTAGGTAGGAAAATGTAGGTAAGGAGAAGGAAAAATGCCGGGGTAGAGATAGAGAGGCAGCACAGGCAGATATGAAAGGGTTCCTTCTGAATTCAGATCAAAACATACAGGTGAATGTCACTGAGAAAATGAGACTCGGGGATGCCCTATGTCTTGTGGCTGCCTTATAGATAATGGATAGGCATAAGATTGGAGGCCTGACCTAGGATGATGGAGTGGTCCAGTGAGAGGTAGGTATGGTTGGGCTAGTTTATAGATAACAGGGATGGGAAGAAAGGGACAAATGCTTGACTCTGTCTAGAATAGACTCCATAAGGTGCAAGAATTTGTTGACAGTATCAAGAACGAATAAATTGCGCATTGGGCTTTGTGCTCATCAGTTTTCCATCACTGTAACCAAGTCCAGAGAACGTCAACTTAGAGGAGAAGAGGTCTGATTTGACTCATGGTTTCTGAGGTTTGGGTGTATGGTCACTGGGCTTTGTTGCTTTGGTCCCGAGGTGCTATGTATCACAGCAAGAATCATGGTAGAGGTCTGTTCATTGCACAGTGACTCAGAAGTCAACAGGGAAGAAAAGATGGAGATTCCAATAGCATTTTGAGAGTATGTGTCCCATAACCTAATCCTCTGCCGTCCAGGAGGCCTCCCTTCCTCAAGGCGCCACCATCTTTCAGGAGTACTGGCTGGGAAGGACTCTTGGGGGACAATTATCTAAATCATAGCAGGTATCAGAAGAAAAACTGCTGATGTAGTAGTCTCCTGGTGTATATTGTGAATTAATAGGGATCATCCAGTGCATGGTAGTTTTATCCAAAAAATAACAAATCTTAGTAATTCTCTCATGATCCCTTTTAGTCCCTGACTGAAGGCAAACATCTTTGCCTCATAGGGCTGACCATCTGAGTGCATCAAGAAGACTCATACTTTAATAAAAGTTTTGGACATGTAATTGAAATGTCTAAATCCTTTATGTGGCTTTTTAGAGTATAGTATTAATTTTTAATTATTAAAACTAGTATTAGAATTTATCTATTATTTTTGTTTAAATGTGTTCATAAAAAGCATTTAAAACTTAAATTAGATTTATTTATTTTAGTTTATGTGGTGAATGTTTTGTGTGTGTGTGTGTGTGGGTGTGCACTAGATACAGGCCTGGTACCCATGGATGTCAAAAGAGGGCATCTGATACCCTGGAACTGGAGTTATAGATAGTTGTAAACTACTATGTGGGTGCTGGGAACCAAACTCATGTCTTCTGTAAGAACAGCCAGTGCTCTGAACTGCTGAGCCATCTCTCCAGCCTTGCAGAAAGCACTTATATTATAAATACTTACCCTTATGTTCACAGATGCGTATAGCTCTCATCCCGCACCGAAGAGCAACTTTTTTTTTTTTCTTTCAGTAGATGGAGGCTTCTACAGAGATTTACAACTGGTCAAAATGCAGAGAATAAATGACCACGGGGAACCCAGCGAAGGTTGATAAATCTCGATCAGTTAGGCCACTTTTCAGTTTATGGACATGTAAGTGGCTATGTGGCTTATTTGTAGTTTTTCTTGATAGCATCTTTAGGCTTTAAGTCAGCCTTGAAATAAAAACAACAACAACAAAAAAAACCCAAAAAAAACAAACAAAAAAAAAAAAACAGGTGTTGAAACAGCTGGTATTTAGAGAACTCAGAACCTGGACCAGAGAGTTTGAGAGGCAGAGCTGGGGATACAGCTTGCTGGTAGAGTGCTTATCTAAGATGCATTAAGGTCCTAGGCTCAGCCTCTCATACTGTTAAAAAAAAGAAAAAAAAGAACTGTGTGATTGGATAGCATCTTATACACCAAGAAACACAGAACCATAATTACAATGATTAGTTTTACAGAAAAAAAGATAAGTTTTTAAAATCCAGTTGTCTTTCCTGCAGATTAATTTTGACTCTATTTTTTTTTTTTTTTTTTTACCTTGAGAAGTAATTACTGAGAACTAAGAAACAAAGCATGACTGGAAGACTTCGTATGATTTTAATTTATTAGTCTACTGTTCAGTCACTTATTCTTTGATGACAATGTAAACCAATTTCTAGGCTTTTTGTGTTTTCAAAGAAAATGTTTTTGATATTTGATAAATATCTCTGTTTGTAACTGACCATGTATACTTTCCAGAGTTGTGAGCCTGAGATGTGTTCAGTGGCTCAGACATATCACTAATGAGTTCACCATCGCCACCGAACAGATCATGTCAGCAGATGTGAGTGGCCGCCTGGTACTCTGCTGCAGCTTACCGAGTGCTTAATTTCTCTTTATCTTGTTTACTATCTCGGATGGTCTAACGTAAACAAGCTAGGAATTCATCTGTGTCCTAAACAGGAGAAAGCAGAAGTACCAAGTTTCTTTCCCAGAAGCTGGTTTGGGGGGTTGGGGATGTCAGCCTGGAAGCAAGCCCCTGCGCAGAGCTTTTGTTCTGTTGTGAGTTATCAGTGCCTGGCTTTCCCACTGCATCGAAATTCCTCTCCACGAAAACTGTGTTCCAGGAACGTAGGCAGTTTGCTGTTCTCAACACATCCCGAGTCTGTTCTCATCATTGATTCTTTTTATTGTGTTTATCGGTAGTAACAACCACTCCTTTTCTGGAAGGTCTTGTCTGTGTTTGTTGTATGAATCATGAAAGACCCTCTACAAGTCTCAGCATTCTCATGAGAACCTTTCGGCTCCTACTAGGGGAAGAAAATGTCCTGTCCGTGGTCTCTTTACAGTATCAGAGAACTCTTAACCTCTATCAAGTTTGCGTCCCACCAGACTTGTTGATCATCAGCCTTCCTGACCAGACCACGAGATATTAAAACGCATCATGGGTTCTGAGCACTTTGTACCCCCACCTGCTCACACTCACACCTACACTCGTGCTTGGCTCTGGGCTGTGGTGGCCTTTGAATTCAAGGAGCTCGTGGAAAGATTGATGATTCCCTGGCTGCTTTATAGCCTCCCTCCTCACCTCACATGCCCTCATTTGGCTTCTCCTCCTTTCCCATCCCTTCTTGCTACTCCTGGTCTTTATTAGGTGGCCGTATCTTCGGCTGCTCTCCTGTACTCACTGGGGTATTGAAGACCAGACTTTTAGGAGTGAATGGATGTCTTGAGCATAGTCAACCATGTGACCTGTGTTGTGTTGTAAAGCAAGTGTGACCGAACTTCCTTTTAGAAAGCAACGTTTCCTTATAAATGCCAGAATCAAAAATCTCTCATAGAAGAAGTTTATTTTTGTAAGAACTTTTAGAAAATTATTTAGTATAAAACCAAGTCGCTCAAATATGCAAAGACATTAGCTATTATTTGCCTATCTAAAGGAAGGGTTTGATAGGTCGGTCTCAGCTATTGACATGACAATGTCTTTTGCTCAGAGTCACTTTACTGAGAAGCTGTTTCATACTCTGCTGTTCAGAACAGAAGTAAAACTGCCATGAGGTGGCTTAGGGTCAACAGCTCTCCTTTCTTTTCTTTTTCTTTCTTTCTTTTTTCTTCTTTTTTTTTTTTTTTTTTTGGTGTTAACCACATGACCTTTAAAAGCGACCTTTGCAATTTCTATAGTTACTATTCTGGAGACTAAAGTCAATAGTTTGTGGGTTGGACAATTTGACTTGGTAACCCCCTAAGCACATTCTAGAAAAAAAAGTGACATGACAGAAGGTCTCTGTGAGGTGAACTGCTAAAATCCAGCCTACTAAATGAAAGAAGTGGCTTGGACCCAGGTGAGGGGTGGCTTGTGCGTTGGATATGGAAGAAGGGCAAATAGTACTCACTGGGGCTGAGAGCAAATGGGAATTAGAAGACAGAATTAACGAGATAGCTTGGCATCGAGGCCTAACTCACCAGGGAAAGAGCACTGAAGTTTTTCCTACAATGGAGACTGCTTTGGGTACTTATGAGAAATACAACAGGATTCAGTCAGTGCTTGAAAATGAATGCTGTGGCTTTTTTAAAGGAGGCTCGGATACCACCCCAGGGTTCCAACCATGCAATGAATGAGCTGGAATGGCTACGGTAGTGGCAGTGTGGGATGAAAAGGATGACTATGGGGGAGTTCACAGCAAGAATGGTCAGGACCTGCCAGCGGGGAGAGTATCGAGAAGAGGGAGCCTCGGGATGGTTTTGAAGCCCTGAGCTCAGGTACCTGGAAAGCAGAAGTCAGACCTCACGAGAGGAACTCATTTTAAGATGCAATGGACCAATTCAAGTCTAAGTGTTGAGTCAGAGGTAGAGGCGGCAGAATGACCAACGGAAGCACAGCATGGACAGATGACAGGGGCAGACCCCTTGGCTTTAGAGAGAGGACTAGCGCCCCCCTCTGGTGCTATTCCCATGTGCTCAGCACGGAAAGCATGGTCCTCCTTAGGAGACCGACAGCATCTCAGAGAAGGGAAGACGGAAAGTTTTACAACGACCCCCAAACAAGCATAGAACATTCCAAGGCAATCAGGGCAGAACACCCAGATTGGGAAGATGCGAAACCAGGCTGTGTCGTGGTGGAGACAATCCCACAACCACACCAGCTGTTGCCGTCAGTTTCTTAATGGAAACAACCAGAGATTCTGAATCACCTGCACATTCATGGCCGATTTGTCCAGAGTTACTTTCCTGTTTAAAGCCAAGTTCCATGTGTGGTAAACTAAATACAGTTCTTCTCAAAGCAAGCCCATCCTTCCTTGCACTCCTTTGCCGGGTCCCTAGGTTAACAATTTTCCATATAAATTGTTAGACAGGAACTATCGGAGCCAAGAGACTGTGCGTGTTCTGACAAACATAGACACTGCACTTTGCTTGTGAGGTCTGCGTTGGCATAGCCATGTCTGCACTACAGAGCTGAGAGCTGAGGGATGTCCAGAGCTGGGACTGAGCTAAGGGTGATCTCTGTGCATGTGTTCTGTTTAAGAGTGTGAGGATGCACTCTTAAGAGAAAAAAGATATATCTGTTTCTATCAAATTTTTTCATAGAGTATAATGAATTTTTAGCTAGGAAAATTTTTTCTTAACAATAAAGACTTACAAGCCCAGAAAACATCTTTAACGGTTTAAAAAGTAAAGGGAGCCAACCAGGCGAATGCAGTCTTCCTCCTAATGGCATGGATTTGTTACCTTAGCCTCTGAGCCTCTCCCCAAGGTCTTTAGCTTCCCAGGGTTAATCTGCACATATGTTGCTGACAATTCGATATTACACAGTCAAACAGTTTTGCAAATAATTTTGCAAATGCCAGAGGTCAGATTTCCTTCACCATGTACTGTGTGATGTCCCAAGCAGAAAACTTACACCTTGCTCTGTTTTTATTCTGCATAGGTTTCATTTTGTAGATATTGGTGGCTATTAATGAATGTTCCATATGATCCTTTAGGGAGTTACATGATCCATTGCCTATGTAAAAGGCATGCAAAGTATTGATCTCCAGCACTGGAAAAGAAAGGGAAGGGAGGAGAAGAAAAATAGATGATGCAAGGCACATATATTATCTGTGTGGGGAATAAAGTCTACCTGTGCCTGTTGGGGAAACAACAGCTAAGGAGAGTAGATCGCCCAAAACAATAACACTGAAGTTCTAATTATCCAGATTTGAGATTAAAATTCAAGGCCACATTTTCTGGGTTTTTCTAGGTACTTTCCTATGTGGAGAAATATATAAAAGTCCAGCTGATACTGGATTTGCTGAAGATGACATTGTTTTATGCTCTGGCACCTCCTACAAGAGAGGACTTTTTGCTCAGGGGCCTGGTGATGAAATAGCTACAAAGTGGTTGCCAGGGGCAACTGGTATCACAGACTCCCCTGACTATGACCCAGGAGCCCTGTGGATCAGGGGCACACTTTGATGGAAAGCAGATGGGCATTGGGTGAGCACCCAGGACTGTCAATTCCTCAAACGTGCACACACTCAAACTTTTTGCTAACACTACAATTAAATTCCTGCATTTACCATTCCCACTTACGGGCTGAGCCGAGCTCTTGCCCCGTGATCCTGACAAAATGCCTGGATTTCATTTATTCATTGTTAATGGGTGACATAAAGATATTGCAAAAGAAAACAGCCTTGCCGGGTGGTGGTGGCGTATGCCTTTAATCCCAGCACTCAGGAGGCAGAGGAAGGTGGATTTCTGTGAGTTCGAGGCCAGCCTGGTCTACAGAGTGAGTTCCAGGAAAGGTGCAAAGCTACACAGAGAAACCCTGTCTCAAAAACAAAAACAAAACAAAACGGGGGGGGGGGGGGGGGAAGCAGCCAAATGTATTTAAATTTATTGCTTTTAACTATAAATTGTTATGTTTGTAAACAGCATGACACAAGGAGGGTGCCTTTTCTTCACTCTTTATTTATTCTTTTGATCCTCATTTAGCCTCTTTCAGAATGTGCTAAGCTTACTTTGCAGTAGTTTTATCATTATACTAAATACAAAACACCGGCTTCTACCTCGGACATCACAGATTAAAGTGTGTGCCCAGATCAGATGTAACAAAACAGGGCTTTTCAAACACAGTCATGTTTAATAATTGAAGAGGAGCTTCTGAAAATATGATAGCCAAAGTACATTAATAAATTAATGCTTTTTCAAGGTAGCAAGCAGTCACTTGTAAACAACCCCACTGAAAAAGAGTTCTCCTCGCTCATAGGAAGGCTGAAGTCTACACTGTAGGAAAGCGCACACTAACTGTGTGCACCTGCCATGATATCTTGTATTAAACACTGAAGCCTAGTCTTTGGTCTTCTTGCTAAGTCAGAGTACATTCCTGGTATATTGATAAGCAAATTGGATATAAAAAGATTTAGGCAAGGACCAGAATAACTGTGGAGGGTGGAGAGGGACCATGAGGTACAGGGGTGGCCATGGTGGTCAGAATGTCAAGGGCAAACATGTGAACCACCGAATGGTGATTGGGTCCATAGACTGAATTCTTCCTGATTTACATTTTTTGTTATTGAAACTGAACAGTCTCCCCTGCTCTATTCCACAGGCCTCAGCTGTAGTAAATGAGAAAGATTAGCTGCAGTCAGAAAGCTACTCTTTGTACTCAGCTCCTCCTAGGCTCAGTTTCCTTACCTGAGGCAGAATCTGTATTTCAAGTTGTCATGAATACTCAATGAGATAATACATTTAAACTGCTACACTTAGGACTTGCAATTCAGCAAGCGCTCGGTAAAGTGATACTCACATACTCACTCTGTGCTATTATTCTTGCCTTTGCTTTTCCCTGGCCATAGAACCCCATTGTAATGATTATTTGTACATGTTTACTAAGCACCAAACCATTATCATGAAATTATAGTGCAGGGAAGTTAAAATGTATGCAAGGATTTACTAAGCAAATAGCAGCAGCAGTGGACCATGAGATATAGGTCAGAGTCTGTGTGTCTAGTCCCTGCTCACTGAGTACACAGCCACATAGTGGTACAAGGTGGTTGTTATTACACAGCTTAAGGTGACTTTGGGTGGCTTCTGAGGGCCAGTCTTGATGGGAATGGAGAGACAGCAAAGGCCTGCGCTGTGTGCATTCTCAGGACAGCTGCTCTTATCTGGGATCAAGAGGCTTGTGGGCAAGTTCCTTGGTGAAGGTGGGAGGGGAGACTGTCCATGCCTCAGTCCCTGGGTAGAGGG
>CABHPQ010101438.1:0-10305 GCA_902168405.1 Peromyscus aztecus
ATTGACAATACTTCCCTGAAATAAATATGATTTTAAAAAACTCAACTAATGATAATGTATAAACAAAGATTCATAAGTCTTAGAGCAAAAACGTAAGGAACATGAAAACCAAAGCAACATGATTCCTTCAAAAACAACCACACCTACAGTAATGGCCTTTGAACTATCCAAAGAAATCAAGGATGATACAAACACTTGAAAACACTAAAATGTCAATCAAGAAAATCTAAATAAATGACTAAACGCTATTGAGTTCTAACCTGTGTCTGTCCTAGTCTAGAGGTACCTTTCTTTTTACAGTTTTTCTGCTTTTATTTTTTTATATATTTTTATTTTATAATTAACTTGATTTCACATATCAGTCACAGATTCCCCTGTCCTCCCTCTTCCCCCCCCCCCGCCCCCCCCATCCCCCCCCCATTCCCATCTTTCTGACTGGGTTTCAGCATAGCATCCTGCCACATTTGCTCTGCATTTCCCAAGAGTGTGGTCCACAGAGGCTCTGGGACTATAGAACACTACATACACACTCATCAGGGGTCCTTTAACATGCCACCCCTTCATGCCCCTGCTGCAGTCCTGAGAGTCTTTTCTGGCATTCCCCCTCTCTCCCGCTCTTGTTCCCCCACATTGCACAACTTTTCTCTCCCCTCTGTTCCTTTATCTTTCTTTCTTTTTGTCTTTAAAATGTCTGTTTCTAGGAGTGCACTTGTGATTTTCTGAGGCTCTTTGCGGTGACTCACATCATCACAGGGAGGAGAAAGCTCCTCCAATTCTGATCATTTCTATAGCACAGACTCTGGACTTTGCCTCGTAATACATCTCACTTCACTTTGCTATTGAAAGGAGAGACATTGTGGCTGTCATCCACATTTTTTTGATGGTGTTGACTAATTTTCTTTGTTGTTCCCTAAGAATTCTAACAGACCATCATGTGCGTTTCAGGCCATCTTCTGTAATCCCCAAGACTTTGGTTTTTAACAAGCACTGCATGTGATTTGCAAGCAGCTCAACTTGAGAAGCATTGCTCTAACATCCCAGACACTGGTTTTTAGGACCACAATAGTAGAAGCTCCTGGGAATGGACTGAAAATCAAACCTAAGTACATCTGAGTAAAAACTCCAGACATTGTGGCCCACTCATCAAGATATTCTGATGCACACTGAAGCTTGAGAACTTTCTATGCACTGGTCCTGGCCAGGAATGATCTTACTTAGTTCGGCATTCCCTGTATGCAAAAGAAGACATTTAATGAATGCATAGGAATGGAATGAGTGAATGGATAAGTAGATAAGGCTTTTGCTCATCTTCCCAAATATTATATCTGTTTCTTATCTTAATAACAACTTAAACTTTACTTTTATGTCTTTACATACTTTTATATACCACGGCCTTGGTGATTGTGTACATGTAGATGACAAATTATTTTTAATATATACATCTCACATTGAATCTTATGTATAGCTAGTAGGTGATCACTAACTGTTTAGGTGAGTTGGAATAACTTTTTATTTTTCTTCTGTTATTCTCTCAAACACATCCACTCTTTCTTCCCATGACATATTTCATGTCAAGTTAAAATAAGAAATGTAAAAAATAAGAAATATGGGACCCTGAACAATTGGAATTTGTTTCTTCATAACAACAGAAATGATCTTATGAAATGAAGTTTAGCATGGAAGTAAGAAAGATGGATGATTTTTTTTTTGAGATTAGAGAAGGTTTCCAACTGTTCTTGGCATTATTTATTTATTTATTTATTTATTTATTTATTTATTTATTGGTAGCATGGTTTGGTTACCATATCAAATAAGTAATAGGAGTGCAGTACAAAGGTTGGAAACCGGGGGGCAGCTTGAGTTTGAAACGGGCTTTTCCAGTCACAAGGGATTGTGCCATGGTTGCCATTGGTCAAATGATGCCATTCAGTTTCAACCAATGATAACCTGGAAATGAAACTGCCAGGCTATGTAATTAATGTGACATTTGGCAAGATCATCTCATAGATCCCATTGTTGAACAGAGACAGCTTGTAAATAATAGCCTTTGTCTAATGCTTTCTCATCTTCAAGAACTCAAATAGCTCTGACAAATAGATTCCAATTTCTTTGCCAGCCTGTAGGTGGGCAGATTCTCATACACAATGGGGATGACTGTAACCCAGACACTAACACCAATGTTAAGAGTCCTTCAGTTTAAGATATTAGGCTGACAATGGCCGTCCTGTTCTTCTGGTCTTTTCCTTGATGAATTAAGGCTTAAAAATGTAGACTTCACTGGAATACTAGAAATTTCTGAAATTATGAAAATCTATGTGAAGGCACTATTTTACATTTCTGATTTTGATGATGAGCAGTTCACCAAAGCTGTTAATAAGAGCTGTACATTAGTAACTTTTCCTGGAGGTGGTCTAGCTCGACAAGCCTTCCTCTGGTGCACACACTGAACACTATGATCCAGAGGCTGGACAGAAAAAACATTAATTATGTTTTCTTGGAGAACCTTTGAAAACTCTACATGACTTTTTCTTAAGGACATGGGAGATATCTCCCTGGAATTCTAACATCTTATTTTTCAATTATTTTGTCTCTCACACTGCCTAGTCAGTGTGTATTATGAAGTCTTTCTAGGAAGGCTTCTTGTTGCTAATAGGAACTTTTGTGGGGGACAAAATTTTATTCCAAATATTACTGGTTGAACATGGCACAGTGGACAGATGGGTGATAGCTGTTTAATTTGATCTTGTGTATTGGTCTCTCTATAGCTGATACTCTGAAGAAGGGCTTCGCCATACATATCTGACATGCCAGGGCTGCAGTAGAGACCCTATGATCTGAATCTACACCCTTCTCTCTGTTGCTCTACCTTGACTGATTATCAACACCACTTCCAATAACCCCACTAGCTCTTTCTTCCTTTTGATGGGTTACAATATTTGACAGACTTGCCTCTAGATGTGGGTGGTAGTCATTCCGTCTTTTTCATCACTGAGTCAGATCCAGAGAGCTCCACTCATAATGGACTCTCGTCTTATTTCTGGTTCTAAGTTACCATGATTATATATCACCGTTATGAACTATCATCTGAAATCCTCATTAAGTTCTAGTCCACAAAACTGCTAAATTTAAACTGATGGAATCAAAACAACATAGGTTTTTTCTTGACATTTATGTTGCTTTCCTATCATTCTAAATTTTTCCACCATAGAATGTTAGCTTTTGGAGTGTCTCTGTTGACCCTACTCGCAACTCTACTTTTTAGGATGTAGAGCAGCCAAACTTTTGTGAGCTTTAATAATGAAGCCAACATTCTTTGCATGTTTGATTCTCTTAAAGTTTTTGTCCAAACATGTTTAGACTCATGTTTGTTGTTCTAAAACCTTTATATTGTCCAAGGACTAAATATCAATAGCTTCTTATTCTTTGTCATTTTGGCACCAAAACGATAATGTTAGGGAGAAGCAGCTCAAGGTTGTCCCAGTGGTTCTTGCTGCTAGGGAGAGAAACTCCTGAATTTCAATGATTCTCCTAGTAGGGTGGAAGCGATTAAAGCATCAAATGAGTATGTCCTCTCCTGTATGTTTATGCTACTCATTGTCAATGCTATACACCCTATCTCCTACTGATCTGTGAGATAATCTCGTTCTTAGTAGCTGATAGTGGGAAACGGTTTCCTACTTGCCAGTCACATATTTGAAGTATAAAACCACTTAGTATTATCTCACAAAATACATGAAATTAATACTTGGCTAAGAAAAAATATTAATAACATACTTCTTTAAAATCATCATTCCAAAATCTCAAAATTACAGGTGATGTGGAAAAATGAAAAATACAGGGTATTAAACTGAAATGGATACAAAAGAAAATAGCATATGTTCCTCCCTGGGTTACAGTTCAGTAAAATCACTCTAATTGTAGCTTCAATAAATATTTTGGTCACTGGCTTTGCTATTAGAGTGCTAACAATTTTATCTTAGTGCATCACAAATTCAGTAATAGATAAAAGTTATTTTTAAAAAGTCTTTTAGTGTATTTTTAATTTATCTGCATGAATTCATTCTAGGAACTGCTTTTCTGTTGAATATTTGTAGGAGAGACATGTCATTGATGATCTTGAGGGTCTTGGGTACTCTAATGTCACAAAAGGTATTTTTCAAAAATCCCTAAGTATCAGTAAAACAAACCAGAAACATGATCAGTAGCCAAAACTGAAAGATCTGATTGCTACAGTCTTTCATGTATGTATTACTGACTTAGAAGCCTGGGAGCTTTGCACAGATTGTGAACCACAGGATCCACATCAACTATATCACACAGTGACGAAAGGCATCCCAAAGGAATAGATTTAGAGAATCTCACTTCTGAAGCATCTTATAGGATACAGTCAGAGCTTGTAGTGTTGACATTTTGCCCTGAAGTCCACAGAGTCTGGGTGCTATAGAACTAGCAAACTGTGCCAGGCCTGGATGCTTTATTTCATTCTTTCATTCACTCATAACTTATTTCAACAATAAGATTCCTGTTTCTTTGGATATAGAAGCAAGCATTAGGTATCATCTCTTGAATGTCTACTTGCTTTGTTTATAGCTCAATTCATCTTCAGAACATTTTTAATGACCTAAAACATAAAGATTAAACTAAATGAAATGTTAAATTACAAGTTTAACACTCTGTGTAGCTTTGAACTTCAAACTTACTTAGACCTAACTGATTTCTAAGACCATATTTTTTTTTTACCTTCTCTACTCCACCATTACATCTACCCTTAAAAGACATAGGGGTTGGGGGAAAATGGGAATATGGATAATAACCACGGCCCAGCACCCAGAAGTATTATTCAGCCTGACATCATTTATTGAAGGACAATGTCATTACTAATAGTTTTAAAGTTGAATTTATGAAATGCACAACTCTGATTATTCTTTTTCCTTCCTTCCCTTCTTCTTCCTTCCCCCCTCTCTCCCTATCCCCCCTCTCCCTTTCTCTCTCTCTCTCTCTCTCTCTCTCTCTCTCTCTCTCTCTCTCTCTCTCTCTCTCTCTCTTCCTTCTTCACTCTTTTCCTTCCCCTCTCCAAAACAAGTTTTGAAGCTAAAAATCATTGACTCTTAATACAAACTTCTGGTCCTACATCTCATAGAAAATACCACTTTTCAATATAATTTTTCTTCTCTCATGTTCAAGTTTTAATAAAATATGATATTGAGAACATTTATTCTTATTTCTGTATTTGATAAAATGGTGTAGTGATTCTAGGTAATTATTTAGTTTTTTTAATTTAGATATTAAATATAATAATGTTTCATGTCCTTTTAGAGTAAATGTAAGTAGTCATATTTATTTTGCATAATGCCTATAGACTCTTTAACTCTTTACATAGCTAAGGAAATTAATTTTATAAAGCAGACAGACAATAGCTGGTGGAGACAGAGGTGGGAGTGGGATGCACCTGCTCTTGGCAGCTTAGCATTAAAGTTTCAGGAAATTGGCAAATCAGTTAGGAAACATGGTCATTATTTTAAAAACAGATTGTATAGGCATCTATGAGCAAAAACATACCTCTTCTATACTCTCCATTCAACGATAACATTTTCATAGTTTAAAATTGGCCATGGTTGAAATATTTATGTGCTAGAAGTTTGCAGGTAACACACCTCAGAGATCTCTCCCTCTAGGGATCCAGTTGTTGAATGTATGTTAACATACCACCAGAAAAGGGGACCACTATTAAGTGCTGATTGGTAAGAGCTACCCACAAAGCCTGCCTTAGTTGGGTGTTATCATCCTATATGTACACTTGGGAGGCTGCTTCTGTACTAATGAGGTCCAAGCTTTGCATACCTTGTGTAAACTCCCAGGCGGGCTGGAGTCTCAGTAACTGGAGGGTGAGGTGAATGTCACATTTGTAGCTATTGTCATTTTTTTTTTTTTTTTTTTGCAACTGAAGGGCTTTTCTGAGGACCAAAGTCAATATGCTGAGGATGCTGGAGAAGGAAGCTGAGAAGAAGCCAGGCTCCTGGTTATGCTTTTGAATTAATTAATTCTAGAATCACACTTCAGGCATTTTGTCATGTGAAACATATATTTTAAAGCTACATTTAATTGGGGTGTATATTCCTTGTAGCTGAAGGTAACCTGACTAATATGCCAATTACTCTTTTTATAGATAAAAGTCAGATAATTTCTACAGCCAGGACAGTTAGCAAAGTTCACATAAGGTCTTATTAGCACTTCTATTTTCAAAGCCTGTCTTTTTATTTTTAATCTTAAGTACAACTTTGAATTAATTATAGCTTCCAGTATATGAAAGTGTTATTTGAACCTAGGTCCTTTATGTGAAATGCAACCAGAAAGGAACTGTTAAAAGAGTATGAACATTCTGAATGTATATTCATATAATTATGAGCACTGATGACCATGATGAATTCTTAATATAGAACATAAAGTCAATAGAGTTCTCTTTAGCAGAGGAAGTTACATCACAATCCAGCCTTGCAAATGTGTACAGAGTCCATTAATTTTGGAGGCTGTTAATACCATATTTAACAAATATAGCATCAGTAAGCATGTATCCAATTAAAAACAGATGAGTCACATTTAATTAAACATTATCACTATAATTCCTTGGAAATTCTAGAAGTTATAGAAACAACACAAAATACCTTACACATTATTAAACATGTGATCCTTTAACAGAGAAGCACCATGCTGTTGAATAGGAAAGGAGTCATTGACTGCAACTCCATAACCCTGGAGGTTGTTACAGGAAGCTCACAGCAACTGCTATAAAACCAGTGACTGCTGGTGCTGTTCTCGGGGAACAGAGAACTGTAGGGAAGATTTTCATAGCAAATATGAGTTTGCATATTGTTGCAAAGCCCACATTTGAAGTGCTCGAAGTCAACCTCTATCCTGAGTTCAAGTTTATTCTAATGAAAGGAGACATGAAAGTAGAGGTGAGATGGATATATATATATATATATATATATATATATATATATAAACGCTGTTCTATGATTCAGTAAACCAAATACAGTAATATAACGAATAACATGAAATTTGACTCATGTGTTGGCTCATTTGCCTCATGAGACGCTAGCTCACAGGGGGAAAGCAGTTAAAGAAACCCTTTGACGCTTCTTGGGAGGACCAAATGATAACTTTTCCTGAATTAATGATACCTAGAAGGCTATCTCTCCAAGGACATGAGCATAATGTCATCTTTGGTTCATTATCTATGTAAAGTATTTTCATGTATCTTTACAAAGTTATGTACATTTGCAAAAAGGGGAGTTTAATACTTTTAAAGGACAAGAGAGGGAATCTATGTTTGTGACCATGTACAAGTCATCTAATATTGGACAAAATTCTTTTAGAAACTGTTTTTACACCTTCAAGGAGCTTCTTATTCTTAAAAATAAGGCACCCCAAGGGTAAATCTCAAGACTGCCCCCAAGAATCTGCCTAAGTTTCCTAAATTGTGATGAAGGAAGCTGGGGAACCAAGCAGAGATCAACAGTCCCACTAACGTTACCTCAGAGATGAGAACTCAGTTTTTGAAGGAGTTAAAATGTAGGGAAAAAAATCCCTTGAGCTGAGTAAGGTCCCCAGGGTTTGTGCTCAGGGCTGAACCAATTCAAGTCAAGTGTCTTTGTTTCGAGTCAAGAGTTGGACTTCCTAAACTCAAGAAAAAACTACTGGAGGCAAATAGTAAGCATACATTCTAGACTTGAGAAAACAGAGACAAGATTCCACAGTTCTGCATTGGTGCTCCAATGCAGCCAGAGTGGGAAACATTTAATATAGCCAAGCATTCAGCTGAGACCTGAGAAAGACCTGGACCTCATGATTGAGCGGAGATCAGCAGTATTTTTCTCCAAAGGATCAGAAAGTAAATATTTTAGATTCTTTTTTCCATACATCCCTTTTGCATCTTCTTGCTCTGCTTCTGTGGTGCCAAATCTTCTGTAGACAATCCACAAATGAATAGGCATGAGTATGCTCTAATAAAGCTTTAATTACCAAATCACCAGCTGTCTGTCTAGCTTTGACCCACAGGCCATAGTTTGCTGACTCTGGTTCTAGAGTGAAGCCCAATGCTACACCTACTCATTACAGCTTAAAGCTCAACTTTGATAATCTCCACAGGAGAGGTTTATGTTCACCAAGACAGATATTCCTGAGAACATTTTATCCCCTGCACTAATGCTAATGTGTCCCAATCAAAGAAAAACTAAACTAATAAAAGGCAATTCAGTGGTTGTCTTTGACAAAATCTACATTTTTTTCAAAAACAATATCAAAATCCTGTATATTTAAATCACATCAATAAATATTTTTAAAAATTACTGAACAAGAGAAAAAAATGAGGTTAAGAAAAACAGAGGTTGACAAAAGCCTAGAGCTGTACTTAGAAAACAAAATGTTGGAGGAATTATTTATTAACAATCTCAATGTATAAAAGAACAATGATATTTTATATGATAGATGAGATGTCTAAGAGGATAAATGAAAAGTGCAAAACTACATATGTAACAAAAATGTAATAGCTGAATATTATATTTCAAAGGTTGTTACCAGATATTAAAAACCCAGTCAAACAGGATTTTTAAAAAAAGATTCATCTTGAATATAGAGAAATCTAGTGAGGGATTATGCTAGTTTAGTAAAATCATGGGACTGTATGTTCTCCAAGGTTCATGAGTTCACTCTCCCTGGATAGATGGCTGGTTACTAGTACATGATTTCCCTTCTGTTGAGTGGGTCTCAAGTTCAGTTAGAGAACTGTTGGTTACTACCAAGATATGTGTGCCAGTACTGCACCCATATGGGTTATTATGCCATACTGATAATTGATATAGTTCATAGCTATCATTGCTTAGTAGGACTGTTGATTGAGTCCCTCCCATAGGAGTTTGCATGCTGCCTTCTGATGCACGAAAGCTAGTCCTCAGGGAGTTGGCATTCTTAGACAAATTTCTTAGACAACCTTGACCAATAACTCAATAGTCAACCATGAAATCATATACACAAGCAACATTATACAGAATAAGTTGTATTTGTGAATATATATTCATATACATATATATGCATGTAACAACAGTTAATGAAAAAAAAGATGCCATGAATTTGAAAGGCAGCAAGAAGGGATATATGGGAAGGTTTTGAGGGAGGAAAGGGAAGGGAAAAATGATACAACTATACTATAATCTCAAAAAATAAAAGAAGTAGCAAAGCGATTTATCTGTTTCTGTTTCTTTATGTGAATGTTTGCCTACACATATCTATATAAACCATGTACATTTATTATACCCACTGAGGACAGAAGGGTTGACTGGATCCGCTAGAACTGGAGTAACAGATGGTTGTAAGTTGCTGTGTTGGTGCTGGGAACAGAACCTGTGTCCTCTGCTGGATCAGTAAGAGCTCTTGACTGCTGAGCCTTTGATCCAACCGCTCACTAGGATCTCTTTGTGTTCACTTCGTTTTCTGCTTAAAAGATGTCATACTGTGGATATCTGCATCAGGCCCCGGGTGGAGCTCCAGGAGTCCAATTGGCGAGAAGGAGGAGGGTTTATGTGAGCGAGAATTGTTGAGACCAGGGATGGATGGAATACAGGGACGAGTGGCCAAACGAATGGAAACACATGAACTGTGAACCGATGGCTGAGGGGCCCCCAACTGGATCAGGCCCTCTGAATGGGTGAGACAGTTGACTGACTTGATCTGTTTGGGAGGCATCCAGGCAGTTGGACCGGGTCCTGTGCTCAGTGCATGAATTGGCTGTTTGAAACCTGGAGCTTAGCAGAGATGCTTGGCTCAGCCTGGGAGGAGGGGACTAGACCTGCCTAGACTGAGTCCACCAGGTTGATCTCAATCCTCAGGGGAGTCTATGCCCTGGAGGAGATGGAAATGGGGGGGTTGGAGGGGGGGCGGGGCAGGAGGGGGGAGAAAGGGGGAATCTATGGCTGATATGTAAAGTTGAATTATATTGTAAAATAAAATAAAATAAATTTTAAAAAAAAGATGTCATACTGTTGTGTTTCAGTTTCTACTTTCTTAATAAGAAGTCATTCATCCATTGTATTCTTAGATAAAATTTTCACTGTCTTTTGTGGCTTTCAAGATTTGCCCTTATCTTGAGTATTTAGGAATGCATTTGTTTGTTTGGTTTTGTGTGATTGCTGTTTTCTGGAGTTACTAGGGACTTATTGGAAATTGTTCTCCATGCTGTTGCAACCACTACTACTGTGCTGAGTTCTTCTCCCACCCTCCTTTCTTCTCCTTGACTTTCAGTTGGACAGT
>CABHPQ010101449.1:0-15445 GCA_902168405.1 Peromyscus aztecus
CAGTGTTTTATTAGCAACACATTTGCCATACAGAACATCCCACAGCATTAAAACTTTCAATAAGTTTATTCTTAGGATAATGATTATCTATCTGGCCATAAAAGGTACAGAGAAACAAACACCAAGATCCATGTTCCTTTTGCAAAGTATCTAACATTTCCTGTACATAAGGCAATATGAGATTGTCAAACACCTTTCCAAAGGTGGCTAAACTGAGTTTCTTAGCTTTCTACAATAATTGAATAACCAATTCATAATAAGGATTCAATACCTTAGTAGGTGAAGCAGACAGATGAACCCAATAAATAGGCCCAGTCTGCCAAAACACTCCAGTGGGAGAAAATTTGGAAGGCAAGACTAATAATTGTAAAGGCCGACCATAATCTATCTGCTGAACATGTAAATCTAACAAAGCCTGTTCTACCTGAGCCAATGCCGCCTTCGCTTCTGGGGTTAATTCCCGTAATGATGTAGGTGAAGAATCTCCTTTAAGAATATCATAAAGAGGCTTTAGTTCTCCAGAAAGGTATCTGAAATGTAGGTCTAAGCCATTGAATTTCTCCTAAAAATTGCTGCCATTGATGCAAGGTTTGTAATTCTGCAATTTTAAATTGTAACTTTTGAGGAGCGATACCTACTTGCTGAATAGTATAACCAAGATACTGATATGGCATTTTTTGTTGCACCTTTTCAGGTGCTATAACTAGTCTGGCATTGGCAAGTGCTTGTTGTAAATCTGCATAGGTTTGCAGCACTTGTTCTTGTGTGCGTGCAGCCAGTAAAATATCATCCTGACCACTAATATGGTTTCCATCTATGTCCTTACACACTCTTAACATTTCATTCAAGCTTTTATGCTTATGTCCCCTCAGGGCCTCTTTGCAATATTTGTTAGCATTCTCATAAGCCAACTGCTTAATAACAGGCATAGCCTGATCAGAGTCCCCAAATATCTTTCCAGCTAGTTGTAACAAGCATGAGACAAAGTCAGCATATGGCTCAGAAGGGCTCTGCAGCACTTTTGATATCTGTTCTCCTGCAGCTACATTAGGTAGTGATTTCCAGGCCTGCACTGCGGCAGCAGCTATTTGAGCATAGGTACCGGGATCATATAAAATCTGTTGTTGAAGGTTAGCATACTGCCCTGATCCTATGAGCATGTCATAATTTCTATGGGGCTGTCCAGCTCGAGCATTTATGCAAGCCAGTTCTAAGCATTTCTCATGATTTTCACTTTTCCATAGTAAATAATCACCCCCAGAGAACACAGCTCTGCACAATTGCTGCCAATCATTTGGTGTCAAATGATTAGCAGAAAATGATTCAAACAGCATCACAGTGAATGGAGCCTGTGACCCATAACTGCTCACTGCCTCCTTCAACTGCTTCATCTCTTTGAAAGTTAAAGGAACATGCTCCCGGACCACCTGTCCTGCTTGATTCTGAGTTTCAATTACTGGATATGTTTCATGCCACACCACCCCTTTTTTCTGCCTATATCTGCCCTCTGATTCTTTTTCCTCCCCTATCCAATGACAATTTCTTTGCAGGGGTTGAGACAATAGAGGCGCAGAAGGTGCTGACTGTGCTTTCACTTTTGCACGGTGCAATTTCTGTTGTAGTTCCTCTATCTCTTTTTCTAGCTGCTCTTCCTCCTCTACTAAATCTGAGACAGAGGCAAGATCATCATCTTCTTCCTCATCCACAAAATTTTTCACAAATATCCTTATATGCTCTCCACAGGGGACCTCGACCTCTTCCTTTTCCCCTTTCAAAGATTCATTCATCTCTGCCTCCTGAGCATTAGCAAATGCTTGCTCGCACTCAGAAAGTTGCTCCTTCACTTTCACTTTATCAGTCAGAAGAGCATCTTTCACAAGTCTCCATAGAGAAAATGCAGCTATAGGAAATTTATCTGCACCTTTCTCTTGCAACATCTTTTGTAAATCTCTTTTTACTTGTTCCCAATCTGGAATATTCAGACCTCCTCCCATCAGAAACCAAGGACTTGCTTCAGCTATGGTGTCCACAAATGCGAGTGCGGTGCTAGACTTAATTCCTGTTACTTGCTTACTAGACTTAATTCCTGTTCCTTGCCATGACCTGCACAGCGAGGGACCCAGAACTGGCGAGGGATGTCGAGGTTAAGGAGCACTCTGGACACACCGTGGTTCGTCATTCAAAGAGAGCTCCTTTATTGACTATCCATCAGCCTTATATACCCTGCTACTTCCTATTCTCCATGGGGTCTGGGTATGTTCCTCAGGTTCCCATCTGCATCCCAGCAGCTCAGCCAAACAGGAAGACCGCAAGCAGAGAGCTGATTCTTGAAACAATGTTCCAGCAATAGCTATATCATAAACATCCTGTGACTTACTGACCACAGGAAAAGAGGAAGGACAAAAGGGCACCTTAGGGCAAACAGCCTATGCACAAGACCTGTTCAGCGCCTGCTGCCAACATGTCCTCTCCTTTTCTTTTTTAAAGCACACAGATAGCCCCTGTCTTAGGTCACCTGTAGCACCCTGTCTGACTTACCCGTCCTCGGGGAGGCCCTTCTATCCCCTGCCTTAGGTCGTCAGCATGGCACAGGAGTTGCCCGTCTTTGGGTACTATCTTTCCAACATTGTAACCACATCTGAGCAGATTCAGGGGGCTGCATAGCTAATAAAGCTTGCTTGGTTGCCCGTTGGCCTTGCCTAAACTGGAGACGCCATCGGTACACCATGAAGAATCCGAGCCCAAGACCCAATATACACAGGATAAGTAGGGAAATGGACGCTGACCACCTAGTAACCCATCCAGCAATTTTTGACATAGTTTGCCACCAAACATTTTCATCAACAGGAGTGACTCTAGTTTCATTAATACAAACAATGGCATGAACTAATTGCAAAGTAAAATTTACAAAAGTTGCATTCCATGGCCCTCATAAGTAACCATTAAATTCTTTAACCTTAGCAGATGCATTCACAACAATATGAGGGGTTACACATATTTCAGAACACCCATATGTGGTGGTATTGTGTTCCCCAAAATATTGTGTACTTTAATAAACTTATCTGGGGTCAGAGACAGAACAGCCACAATATTAAACTTGAAGATAGGCAGTGGTAGCATACGCCTTTAATCCTAGCATCCCAGAGGTAGAAATCCAGGAGTTCAAGGATACACCCAAGCATGGTGACCCACGCCTTTAATCCCAGAAAGCAAGCCTTTAATCCCAGGGAGTGGTGGCAGAGAGCAGAAAGGTGTATAAGGCGTGAGGACCAGAAACTAGAGACATTTGCCCTGGAGAGGCATTTGCCCTGGAGAGGAATTTGGTCTGGAGAAGCATTTGGCCTGGTTAAGTATTCAGGCTTCTAGCAGCAGTTCAGCTGAGAGTCATTTGGATATGAGGACATAGAGGCTTCCAGTCTGAGGAAGCAAGACCAGCTGAGGATCCAGTGAGGTGAGATAGCTGTGGCTTGTTCTATTTCTCTGACCTTCCAGCATTTACCCCAATACCTGGCTCAGGTTTGATTTTATTAATAAGAACTTTTAAGGTTCATGCTACACCCATAGGCACATAACATATGTTGTCTAATTGTCCATTTAAAGTCTATTGGATGTCCAAAGCACCAGCCACTCTTTCTGACAGGGCATTAATAGTAGTAGCCTGTTGCATTCCCTGGGAAATAGCCAATCCAGCTGTAGTGACTGCAACAGCAGAAGTTGCAATGGCAGCAATTACAGCAGCAGTTATGCCAAGGTCCCATCTGCTGCGATGAAGTTGCAAGGGAAATTCTGCTGCATTCTGTTCCAGCAGCATCATGACAAAGGCAGGAATTCTCACCACCACAGCATGTGTGACATTAGGACTCCAGCAATTACTTAGGTTGCAATTCAAAGCTGAACAGTTTAACTCCTCCCTTCCCACACCCGAGCCATTCCAGAGAATAAGGAAAAAACTGGTATTGTTGAATCCTGCAGTAACGTTTCAAGCAAAGCATAGGGAATTACGTAAATTCATGGTGACATTTATGCTTTGCACATCATGTTTAACTTTACTAGCTGCATGTTTACTAGCTGTTTAACTTTACTAGCTCCAATAGTCCCATTAGAGGCAAAGACAGCAGAAAACACAGCGCTTTCAATACTTACTGGCAACAAAACTGGAGGATTCTTAACCAGGCTCCATGAAGGCTCTGTGTAGACCCAAGGGCTAAGGACCATCAGCACCATCAGAATCATGAGGTTCTTCATGTTGAGATTTCTGTGTCTGTTCCACAGGCCGAACACACCATTCTGGTATCCAGATTGGTTTCTCAGCACCTGGAGGGTATACACAAACTGCACCCCTCACCCTAGCCAATAGCGGTGCCGGGGACTGCCATGTGCCTGTGGAAAGATCCTTCCACCTGACCAGAACCTCAGAGGGAGAGGGGCCCAAAAAATGTCATTGAGCAGCAGTATGCCCATGAACATCCACAAGCAAAAAATTTAAAATAAATAAAGTAATGGAAAGGAGTCTTGTGGTCCCTGTACATCTCTGTACATCTCACCTTCTTTTGTTTTTTGCAAATAAGTCTTTAAATGTTTATGCGCTCGTTCAATTATTGCTTGTCCTTGAGGGTTATAGGGAATGCCAGTTTTATGAATTATATTCCATCGTGAACAAAATTTCTGAAAACTTTGGCTGGCATAAGCTGGCCCATTATCTGTTTTAATACACTGTGGAACTCCCATATAAGAGAAAGTAGCCAAAAGATGTTTAACTACATCTTGTGCATGCTCCCCCTTGTGAAGGGTGGCTACTATATAATGAGAATATGTGTCCACAGACACATGTACATATGATAAAGTTCCAAAACTTGAAATATGTGTGACATCCAATTGCCAGATATCGTTGGGACGTAGGCCACGAGGATTAACACCTAATGATGGTACATGAATAAAAGGAGCACAAGTGGTACAAGTAGATACAATTTTTAAGGCTTCAGTGCGAGTACAGCCAGTATGATGCTGTAAAGTTTGTGCATTGAGATGGAATTTCTGATGTAATTGAAATGCCTGATCAAAGGTGGTGACTACACAAGTGAAATGAGTAGCTATATCTGCAGCGGCATTGCCTTCTGCAAGTGCCCCTGGAAGACCAGAGTGTCCTCGAATATGGTCCACAAACACAGGATGTTTTCTAACCCAAATTAACCTTTGAATGGTCTGTAATTGAAAATGTACTGAGGACTGTTTTCCAATGTATGGAGTGGTTTCAATACTATGCATCATTTTGGCCACATAGCAACTATCAGTATAGACATTTATAGGTTCTAAAGAGTAAACTTGCAAAGCCAATTGTAAAGCTGTAATCTCAGCTTGTTGTGCAGACATGGAGGGCACTGTCACCCGCGTCACCTCATCCCCACTGATGGCCACAGCAAAACCTCCTTTAGATGCATCAGTAAAAATTAAACAAGCACCCTTAATAGGTTCCTGTTTTACAATATGGGGAAAAATAAAACTACACACTTTAAAGCTTTCTATAAGTTTATGTTTTGGATAATGATTATCTATATAGCCTGTGAAGGTACACAAGAAAAGGCACCAAGCTTCATGTTCTCTTTGCAAATAAGTTAACATTTCTTGTGTATAAGGGAGTACAATGCACTCAGGAGACTTTCCAAATAAGGATTCCCCCATATATTTAGCTTTCCATAGGAGTTGAATTACTAATTCATAATATGCATTCAAAGTTTTAGATGGGGATGCAGATAAATGCACCCAAAATATGGGCCCTGTTTGCCAAAATACTCCCGTAGGTGAAAATTTAGAGGGAAGAATTAGTAATAATAATGGCTTGGTATAATCTATTTGTTGCACTTGGAGTTCTTGTAGTGCTTGTTCTACCTTTCCTAAAGCGGCCTTGGCTTCTGCTGATAGGGTCCTTAAGGAAGTCAGAGAAGAATCTCCTTTTAAAACATCATAGAGAGGCTTAAGTTCTCCAGTGGGTATTTGGAATGAGGGGCGGAGCCATTGAATTTCCCCTAAAAACCTCTGCCAATGATGTAATGTCTTTAATTCTGCAATATGAAATTGTAATTTCTGTGGAAATGTCCCTACAGAATTTATATTGTATCCCAAATATTGATAAGGAGCCATATTTTGTACCTTTTCTGGTGTTGGAGACTGACCCAGGCCTGTGTGAATTAAATCTATTGTGTTTTGAATTTCTGCTAGGAGGCTTGCAAAGTCAGGATGGCCTTGGCCTAACTAAGAAGTATACTTTTAGATATAGCCTTGAACAGTAATCAGCCAGCTGCAGAGCCTTGGACCAAAGAAACCTCACCTCCCCCCAATCACTCTGACTTCTAAAAATTTTCCACTCTCCTTTCTCTGCCCCCTCCCAACCTGGAACATTGTATATAAACCTCAAACCCCAATTAAAAAGCTGAGCCTTGACACGACTCAGGTTGACTCTTGTCATTCATTATATGTGCTTGGCTTCGTTCCCTTTCTCTCCCCGTGATTTTCAGGTGTTTCTTGGCTCGAGACCCACGAATAACCTGGCCTGCAAGATGGTCATTCTGGGGCAATCACTAATCCTGCAACTGCAAGTGCTTGTTGCAAATCTGCATAAACTTGTAATACACATTCTTGGGTGGATGCTGCCAACAATATATCATCCATATAATGTATGATATATACATATGGAAACTTTGCTCTAATGGGTTGTATGGCTTCTGAAACATACATTTGACACATAGTAGGGCTATTAGCCATTCCTTGAGATAAAATAACCCAATGATACCGCTTATATGGTTCTTTATAATTAATAGAAGGAACAGAAAATGCAAAATGCTGGCAATCTTGCTGAGCCAAAGGAATGGTAAAAAAACAATCTTTCAAATCTAGCACTATCATGTGCCAATATTTGGGAATAGCAACTGGGCTGAGAAGGCCTGGCTGAAGAGCGCCCATTAACTGCATAGTGACATTTACTGCATGTAAATCTTGTAAAAGTCTCCATTTTCCAGACCTTTTCTTGATAACAAAAATAGTAGTATTCCAGGGGGACGTGGAAGGGACAATATGCCCTGCCAACAACTGTTCCTGCACTAACTCATGGGTGGCCCTCAATTTTTCTGATGGTAAGGGCCACTGATCTACCCACACAGGCTCATCAGATAACCAAGTAATAGGTGTGGGAGAAGGCCGCACAGCAGTGACCCATACTAAAAATGCCCTAAGCCTCTCTGATCTCCAGGTAGTCTGGTGACCTCATTGGCGGCAGTAAGAGCAGCAACACAACCCTGCTCTGCCTTTCCCAGCCCTTTTCCTGGTGTCCATCCCATATCCATCATTATGTTATTAACGAATGGATTTTCTCCCTTTAGAGCTTGAGTAGTGAGAACCGCTCCCATGGTGTTTAACACATCTCTTCCCCACAGGTTAGTAGGTAAACCAAATACAACATAAGGTTGAAAATGTCCTTCATGCCCCTCCTGATCACTCCACTTCAATATGCAGGCACTTTTCTGTGGTCTGGTCTGTCCTATGCCCTGTAACATTGCTGTAGAATCCCCCAGAGGCCATCATGCAGGCCAATATTCTTTGGATATAACGGATACATCTGCTCCAGTATCAAGAATCCCCATAAAAGATTTACCTTGATTTTTTAATTCTAATTTAGGCCTAGAGTCTAGGTGGGCTACCCAGATGCTTGAGGAGTACCAGTGGACCCGAAACCTCCCTTTCCCCAGGCTGCACATAAACTTCTATTTTTTGTAGAAACAATAGGAAGCAGAAGTAGCTGAGCTATACGCTCCCCTTGCAGGATCACTAAGACCCCCTGTGTTGCCTCTGCTATGATTTTTATCTCTCCCTCATAGTCATTATCTATCACTCCAGGCAAGATCCTTATGCCCTTCATATACGCACTACTTCTACCCAAAAGCAGTCCCACAGATCCTTTTGGTAAGGGGCCATAAACTCCAGTGGGTAGTGCTTGAGGTCCCATTTGAGGGGTTAAGATTGCTCTGGCGGCGGAACTGAGGTCCAGTCCTGCACTTCCCGGTGTTCCTTGACTGAGTTGGTCAATTGAAAGGGGTTGTTTTGTGGAATGAAACTGAGGCAACCACTGCCTGGGATTACTGTTTGGGTCTGCATAGCTCCATACACTTTGGCTTTTGGGGCCCGGAGCAGGCCCCATCCCCCGTTTCCTGAGGGTAGTGGGTTACCCTGTGTGTCAAACTTAGATCTACATTCACTACTCTAGTGCCGACCCTTTTTACATTTGGGACATATTCCAGGTGACTGGTTTGGATTGTTTTGTGGGCAATCGCGTTTCAAATGGCCTTCCTGCCCGCACTGGAAACATCCTTTAGGTTGAGCACCTCGGCCATTCATGCCTTGCAGGCCATGTCTTATGGCAGCAGCTAAAACTTGTCCAGTAATATGATTACTATCTATGTCTTTGCAGACACGAAGCATGTCATTCAAACTCTTGCCTTTGCTCCCTCTTAATGCTTCTTTGCAATACTTATTTGCATTCTCATATGCCAACTGTCTAACTACCGGCATAGCCTGATCAGAATCTCCAAAGATCTTTCCTGCCAATTGCAAAAGCTGTGACACAAAATCTGCATAGGGTTCTGAAGGACCTTGCAATGATAGACCCCAGACTCAGGGCACTATCCTCTCAGGTGGGCGCCCCAGAAACCCGGACTCCAGACCAGTTGATGCAATCGCAAGAGGCTTTATTTTGGACGTTTGCGCAAACGGACCCCCCTACACCATTCAGTGAGAGGAGCCCCGAACAATAATTGCAGGCATCTTTTAAAGGCATAAACCACAATATTAGCATAACATTCGGGGCAATACACAATTGGCTAGTTTAAAGATCAGCACTGGGGAGGGGGGATACAGCTATGGGGGCTGCCTTTCTTCCTAGAATAGCCACAGGATGTTCTGCTAGACCCAGACAATGTCACAAGGTTATTCTGCTGATGCCACAAGAAATATCACAAGAATACTTCTGCTGAGGCTAACGGTTTGGGGTCCTGGTTTGGGGGCCTGAGGCTGGTGCTTGTTCCCCTTTTTACCGTTCTGTTGAGGCTGCAGGGTTTGGGGGTCTTAGGCTAAGGCTTGTTCCTCTTTCCACTGTTCTGCTAAGGCTGAGGGTTTGGGGGTCTTAGACTGAGGCTTGTTCCTCTTTCTTATGTTTAACTCTTTCAGCAAGACCTTTGAAATTTGTTCTCCCGCAGCAAGGTTTGGCAGAGATTTCCAGGCTCAGACTACTGCATTAGCTATTTGAGCATACGTGCCAGGGTCGTACAATATTTGCTGTTGAATATTGGCATATTGCCCTGCGCCTGCCAGCATGTCATAATTCCTCTGGGATTGACCGACTCGCACATTAATGCGCGCCAGCTCTAAGCATCTTTCGTGATTCTCACTTTTCCACAAGAGGTAATCTCCTCCAGACAGGGCAGCACGGCATAATTGCTGCCAATCACTAGGTGTTAAATAACTAGCTGAAAAGGACTCAAAAAGTGTCACAGTGAATGGAGCCTGTGGACCATAACTGCTCACTGCTTCTTTTAATTGTTTCATTTCTTTAAATGTCAAAGGCACATGATTCCTGACGGCTTGTCCGGCACCATTAACAGTTTCGGAAACAGGATAAGCCTGCACAGTATCCTGCCAGATAACTCCCCTCCGTTTCCCTTCCTCCTTATCACCCTGATTGTCCCTGTCCAACCAATATGGATTATGAGGAGGCAGACAACAGCAGATTGGAGCCGAAGGCTCTTTATGTTTTACTTTCGTTTTCTGCAGCCGCCGTTGTAATTCTTCGATCTCTTTCTCTAACTGCTCCTCCTCATCCAACAACTCATATATAGACTCAAGGTCACTCTCATCATCCCGAACTGCCAGTTTCTTGCGGGGTTTCATAGCCTTCTCTTCCTCTTTTTCTCCTTTTAAAGATTCATTAGTCTCAGCTTCCTGGGCAGTGGCGAAAGCCTGCTCACATTCTGCTAATTGTTCTTTCACTTTCACTTCGTCAGTTAACAGCGCATCCTTTACCAGCCTCCAAAGAGAAAAGGCTGCAATAGGAAAGTTCTCTGGTCCCTTATCCTGCAATACCTTCTGTAGATCATGTTTCACCTGTTCCCAATCAGGGATATTCAACCCTCCTCCTGTCAGAAACCACGGGCTAGCTTCATCTATAGTGTCCACAAATGTGAGTGCGGTACTAGACTTAATACCTGTTCCTTGTTTCTGCAACAGCTCTCTCAACTCAGTGGCCAACTGAGCCTTAGCTGTGGAATTTCCCATGGTATGTACCCTATTTTACTCTGTTACATCCAATCCTCCCCCTTCCTTTGTGAAGGTGAGCCTCGTATGCTTACCCCTTCTTTCCAAGTCTCGATGGAACCTCCACTTGCCACAACCTGCACAGCTGGGGACCCAGAACTGGCGAGGGACGTTGAGGTTAAGCAGCAATCTGGACGCATTGTGGTTCGTCATTCAAAGAGAGCTCCTTTATTGACTATCCATCAGCCTTATATACCCTGCTACTTCCTATTCTCCATGGGGTCTGGGTATGTTCCTCAGGTTCCCATCTGCATCCCAGCAGCTCAGCCAAACAGGAAGACCGCAAGCAGAGAGCTGATTCTTGAAACAATGTTCCAGCAATAGCTATATCATAAACATCCTGTGACTTACTGACCACAGGAAAAGAGGAAGGACAAAAGGGCACCTTAGGGCAACTTAGAGCAAACAGCCTATGCACAAGGCCTGTTCAGCACCTGCTGCCAACAGTTCCTTGCTTACTTAACTATTCCCTTACCTCAGTGGCCAACTGAGCTTTTGCAGTAGAATTACCCATGGTATGTACCAATGTTTCAATCCTCCACCCCTCCTTTTAGGGTGAGCCTCGTTCGCTTACCCCTCTTTCCAGGTCTCAGTGGAACCTCCACTTGCTGCGACCCGCGCAGCTGGAGCACGAAATCTGGCGAGGGACGCCGAGGTTAAACAGCACTGTAGAACCCAGTTTCAGTTCGTCAGAGAAGCAGCTCTCTTTATTCGTACAAATATGGGCTTATATACCCCTCCAACAGCAGGAAACAAGGAACGGTTATTCTGTATCCAGAGGCAAGCCGGACACTGTTTCCCAAACAGGGAAAAACACAGGGGAACTGATCCCCAGCACTCTGGAGCCCAACTGCACATTTTCGCACAAACAACTTAACTGGGACAGGACAAAAAAGGGCATTTAAGATTAAGGCAGCAAACATTGCTGCCGACACTGTTATTGGTCACATGTCTGTAGTAAGAATAGCAAATGGTATATTCATCCATGGAAAGGATAGAGAGACCCTCTGTGTAAAGATCTCTCTGTAGTAAGCTGGGGCATCATAGTTTTAAGAGGGATTTCTTAGTTGTACTGGATGCTGTAGAGAGTCTATAGGAGAGTCCGAGGTTCCTCTCAATTCCATGATGTTTTGTTATGTATTTGCTGTTTCTTGGTATCAATTACATACTTGAATTAAAATCCAAAAGCATAGTTATAGTAGTGATGCCATGTATTACATGAAGACCATCTTATGTATTCTCTAAGGTTTAGTTTAATAGATTGTATCTAGGAAATATTAATTTAATACATATATACACAGTTTCTATTCAGCATTCTTTTATTTCATTATTGTTGCTCAGCATTATCTTAAGACAAATAATTGGCACCTTTCTATGATCATCTGTGTCTGCTTACAAAGGATGACCACCACCAGATTTGCTGACTGTTGATATTCCATCATGAAAAAAGTTATTCCCTCCTTCTGAGTATACAGCCTCTTTTCCAGGCAACTGTATGCAGTACAGCCCTAATGACATGTAGTTTTAGGGAGGAGCTAGAGTATATAGCCTGGAAAAGACTTGGGAGGAGGTGGATTCTGTATATGCACCTATGAGAAAGCCATCTTTAAAATCTGGAATTTACCTTGAGTGCTATTAGGCTTACTTTCTATGTCCACTAAGAAATGTAATGTAATCTATATTGGCAGTAGAAAATTAGAGAGAAAGTGAGCTCCATATATGTAGCTATGGGAGAGCCATTGTATATACTGGGTAGACATTCCTGTGTGGATGCTTTTGGGTATCTTAGTTAGAGTTTCTATTGCTGTGAAGAGACAGCATGACTACAGCAACACTTATAAAGGAAAACATTTCACTGGGGCTGGCTTACAGTTTCAGAGGGTTTAGTTCATTATCATCATGGCAGGAAACATGGTGGTGTGCAGGCAGACATTGTGCCGGAGAAAAAGCTGAGAGTTCTACATCCAGAAAATCAGGCAGCAGAAAGTGACTGTGACACACTTCCTCCAACAAGGCCACATCCACTCCAACAATGCCGTACCTCCTTTAGTGCCATTCCCTATGGGAATTTGGGGGCCGTTTTGATTCAAACCACCACAGTGTCAAAACCCTTGTAAGTATCTTTTCAACCATGCTCAGTAAGTAAGCTCAATAAACTCATTGGTTTCCCAGGATAGACTTTGGTGAAATTGTACTTGCATTGTCATTGGGACTTATGGGAATGAGATAGACATTGCTTCCTCCCCCTCCATGGGAGAGAAAATTTCCACAACAGATCATAAACGTATTTGTTAATGTTCCTATGTCTCGTGGTATTAGAAAAAGGAAGTAGCACACAAAAGAACATGTTAGAATAATATAAATGTGGAAATGACCTTAGTAAAGAAGGATGTAGATATATGAAGATGATGATGACTGGATGCCTTCAGAATAAAGAAGACTGGAAAGGTTTTGCAAGTTATGAAGGTCTGAGTAATTTGTTTAAGGTACATAAAGGATGAGATTTAGAGATCATATATTTATTAAAGGACAAGGTCAGATATCAACTATTTCAAGGACTGGCTAAAATGTATGTCAAACAAAAGTTTATTGAGTTATGCCTGGCTATTGAAATATTATTCAGTAGTTAAAAGCACCAAACTGGTATAAAGCTGATATTCTGGGTGTTTCATAATCATTATTGGAGACTATTCTAATGTGGTTAGAGGAACTAATGGGAGAATATTTCTCCCCTTTCCATACAAGGTCAATGAGGTCCCTGGGAACAAAAGCCATTGATCTCTTGTCCTGTTCATGGAGGCCATGGAGACCCCACTCAATGAATTTGAAACATTGTCAAGTCTACAAAAGGAGGATCAATATGGGAAATATTTCCTCAAGGCTTCAAAGGAAGCCACAGTGCATAAAGCAAAGCCTTTGACTTATCCTCACATTGATGGACAATTGGAAAAAGAACAGCTAGGAGAGTCTGAGGTTCCTTGACCCGGCCTGCAGGTCAAGTTATTCGTGGGTCTTGAGCCTTGAAACACCTGAAAGCCAAATGGGAAGAGAGAGAAACGAAGCCTAGCACAAATGAGAAACTGAGTCACTCTGAGTCGTGTCAAGGCTTCGTTTATTAAGTGAACTGTACATGCTTTTATAGAAAGCTTTAAGCAGGAAGGGGTAACTGAGAGAGGAGGGTGGAAAATTTTCAGGAGAAGTCAGAGTGGTCAGGGGGAGGTGAAGTCTCTTTGGTTCCCAGGCTCTGCAGCTGGCTGATTACTGTTCAAGGCTATATCTAAAAAGTATACTTCTTAGTTGAGCCAAGGTCGTCCTGTTTGTGCAGGACGTGCAGTTTGGCCAAGGGTGTCTGGTTTTGCCAGACTCTAAACTCTAAGCAGAAATACATAACATAACAATCTTAAGTCAGACCGTCCTGGGTCAGTCTCTAACAGAATTCCCCCTCTTTACTTAAAAAAAGAAAATGGACCACTTTTGTGTTGTCAGGCTTTCAGAAATCAGAAATCTGGTCCTGAAGAAATGGCTTCTGGTCTGGAGGATCACAGGGGCCCCGTCCCTCTATGCTAAGACAAAACCGTCCGGGAGGCAATGTCTCCCCAGAATCAAGCATTACAGGCATCCCCATAATGCGGGAATCAGCGGACCGTGCAGTTTTTTGAGGGAATGGAGATTGCTGAGCATTGAGCTGTTACTGCACAACCATTATGCAACGGGGTATGCAATCCAGACTCTCAGGTTACAAGGACACCCATGTCCCCAGTCTGTGCAGTCGCAGCTGCACTCCAGCCATGCCTGGAGCTTTCCCTCACACAGGGGCTGCCTCACCCGAGTTGAGGGGTCTGTGTGGGGCATCTCCATCGCAATCCTGATAGGACCCAGGGGGAGTTAGGACCCAAGGGCACTGAACCTGAGCCTCTGAGAGGACTCCTGGCTGTTTTCTTCTGTATCTAGTCTATGATAATGAATTGAAAGATGCTGTGGTAAGGCCGAATCAATCTGACTTTTGATAAATTGAGTCAGCCACTGGAAAGCCCAGGGACCAAAAGAAATAAGAAGGAGAAGGACAACTATAGGAGCTAGGATGGTAGGTAGCAAGGTGGAGAGCCAGGGGGATCCTTGTAGCCAATTTTCAAACCACCCTTATTGATTTTCAAATTCCCTTTTTCTCTGAGCTAGCCTTTCCCTTAACTTTTCCATATATTCCCTGACAATACCAGTATGGTCTGCATAAAAGCAGCATTCTTCCCTCAGTGCGGCACATAGACCCCCCTCTTTCAAAAACAGTAGATATAGACCCCTTCTGTTTTGTAGTACTACCTCTGAAAGTGAAGTGAGTGATTTTTTCAAGGGCTGAAATGGATCTCTCTATAGCCTCTAAGTCGGTGGTCATGGCCATCTGTAGCTGCATCAGGTGGTTGTTTTGTATAAGAGCGGTGGTTCCAGTACTAATACCTGCAGCAATGCCTCCGATTGTAGATGTAACCAACCGTCGTATAAATAAGAAACACAGAACCAATGCAAAGAAGAAAGCCAAGAGGTCAGAGCTAAGAGCCAAAACCTTACCCTTCCTCCTGCAGTGGTCCTACCTCTCCGAAGGAGCCGGTACTGCCTGGGTTAAAGTCTTTTTATAGAGTCTCTGTTCTGCCTTCTCATTGGTTGTAAACCCAACCACAGGACTGCCTCATTACGGCCTATCTGTATAGACCTCCAGGTGTTCTATGGTTGGTAATGAGATTAAAGGCATGTGTATCCAATGCTGGCTGTATCCCTGAACACACAGAGACTTACCTAGCTCTGTCTACCAAGTGCTATGATCACAAACGTACACCACCACTGCCCTGCTTTCCTATGGCTTGCTAATAGCTCTGACCCCCAGGCAACTTTATTTATTATACAAATAACATTTTAATACAAAAGAAAATATCACCATATCCGATACCTAGCAAGAGAGCAATGGTCATGGATATAGGCTCTCGAGTGTATCTGCCCCTTTGTTCAAAAAATTCTATCACTGAATTCTCCTCATGATATGTAACACGAGGCCATAGCTGAACAAGTATACAGAACTCATGGGAGTGATTGAATATCT
>CABHPQ010101463.1:10532-53554 GCA_902168405.1 Peromyscus aztecus
GAGAGAGAGAGAGAGAGAGAGAGAGAGAGAGAGAGAGAGAGAGAGAGTGTTTTAAGATTAAAAAGTGGAGATCAACAGAGGAAGACACTCTGTCAACCTATATACAGCCTCTATACACATGCACACATGTACACACAAGTCAACCCTAAATAACAAGGGCCACACGAGACCAATGACACCCAAAGCAGAGTGGTGATCAGGACCCAAGTTTACCTTCCAAACGTTCCAGGCCCACACAAGTTGCCTGAGGCCTGCCAGACAGAGCCCAGACAGAGCCCAGACAGAGCCCTCTTGTCCTTCCCCACTGACTTGAGAACCGTCTGGCTTGGTCTTGATGCTCAGCAACACGGGCCTTTCTTCAAGCTTGCTGTGTGTTCCCACACCACACTTTTGCTTGTCTCTCTGCAGGAATGCCACCACCAATTCAAAGCCTAGTTAAAACCCGCACCTCTAATCAGCATTTCTTCACCAGCAACCCTTGTTCCTTGTCTAGGCTTCACCTAGCACTTCTCTCTTAGCTCTGGAATTGTTACATATAAAGGTATTCTGTCATACGTACATGCAGTTAGATGTATTTTTATATATGGTATATGTTATATATTGTATATAGTTGTCTATTGTATGTATATTGTATACATATAGTTATATGTTCATACATGTGTGATATATATGTAGATATTTAGTTATTTACACAGCTGTCATTTTGCTTCCATTTTCTGGTCCAGCTGTAAGTTGAAACAGGTCACACTAGCTCTATAAACCATACAAGTATGCTAGAAATACCGGAAACGCAAGACCAAAAGCACTTCTTTCAGATAACTTCTCCAAATGGGAAGTGGCCCTCAGGGCTAGCTTTGTCAACTTGGTGCCATCAAGCTCTGCTGGTTCGCTTTTGTCAACTCGACACAGACTGGAGACACTAGGGAAGAGGGAACCCCAACTGAGGGATTGCCTTCAAGCAGATTGCCTTCATGGCCTGGGAACATGTCTAGGGGGCATTTCCTTGGTTGCTAATTGATGAGGGAGGGCCCAGACCACTTTGGTAGTGCCATCCCAGCAGGTGGTCCTGGGTTGTATAAGAAAGGTAGCTGAATTCGAGTGTGGAAGCATGCCAGTGAGCAACACTCCTCTGTAGCCTCTGTTTCAAGTTCTTCCTCAGGTTCCTGCCTTGGCCTCCCTTGAGGATGGACTGTAACCTGTAAACTAAACAAACCCTTTCCTCCCCCAAGTTCCTTCTGGTCAGTGTTTTATCACAGCAACACTGGAGCAAACTGGGACACTAGAATCACCTAGGAAGAGTCCCAGTGAGGGACTGTCTAGATCAGATTGGCCTCTGGGCATGTCTGTGGGGCATTGTCTTACGTTAACTACTGTGGGGGGAGTCATCCCACTCTGAGTGGCACAATTCCCTAGGCAGGGCATTCTGAGCTATTTAAGAGTGGAGAAATTGAGTCAAGTACAAGCAAGTGATCATGCATGCTGTGGTGATTTGAATGAAAATGGCCCCCATAGGCTCACATGGAGTGGCACTATTAGGAGGAGTGACTTTGTTGGAGTGGGTGTGGCCTTGTTGGAGGAAGTGTATCACTGGGGATGGGCTTTGAGGTTTCAGAAGCTCAAGCCAGGTCCAGTGTGATTCTCTCTCCCTGCTGCCTTCGGATCCAGATGTAGAACTTTCAGCTACCCCTCTAGCACCATGTCTGCCTGCATGCTGCCATGCTTCCCACCATGATGATAATGGACTAAACCTCTGAACTGTAAGCCAACCCCAATTAAGTGTTTCCTTATAAAAAGTTGCTGTGGTCATGGCATATATTCACAGCAATAGAAATCCTAAGACACATGCATTCATTTCTCTCTGTTTTTGACTGTGGATGAGATGTAAAGGTCAGAGGAGGGTGGGATCCCCTGGGTCTGGAGCTACAGATGCTTGTGAGATGTCACAGATGCTGGAAACTGAACCCACTCCTCTGAAAGAGCAACACATGCCCTTAGGGACTGAGTCATCTCCCCAGCCCCTAATATGTGTTTATCAATTCTTTGAGAATTTCACCTAATGTATTCCGATCACATTCATTGCCCTCCCCAAACTCCAAGGTACACCAAGGTTACACCGTTAGGGAAAACTGACTGTCCCTCTCCCAGCAGCTGGCAATTGCCAACAGCTCCTCAGCTAGGGGTGGGACTTCATGTCTATGTCCTCTGCTCCATGCTGGGTCTTGTCTGTCTTGAACTTGTGCAGGCTGTGTGCATGCTGTCCCAGTCACTGTGCGCTCATAACAAAAAAAGACACTGGTTCCTCTGCTCTCACAGCCTCTCTCACTTGAGGGAGGGATGTGATAGAAATGTCCCACTTAGGGCGCCAATTGTGGGTCTCTGTGTTAATTGCCAACCACTAAATATGACTTCTGAGTCTTGTTATTTTTAAACTTAGGTACAGATTTATTTCCCAGACCCTTGAATTTGGACCAGCCTCCTGTCTTTCTCTGACGATCAGAGAGTGATGAATGTGACTCCATGCCAAGTCCAGGCCTTGACCTTGGAGGCCTGGCAGCTCAGGCTTCTGTTCTTGGCAGCTGGCTGTTGTATAAAGAGATCTTGCTACTGTGCTGGCAAGTGAGGCCGCGTTGGGGACAGGAGACACAATGGGAATGGCAGAGAAGCCCACAAAGTCCTTGACTGTTTCAGTCCAGGTGCCAAGGGTGCCAGACATTTGAGGGAAGTGACCATGTTGGCTGCTCTGGTGACAGCCATCTCCCAACACTGGTAGTTGTGTTTTGTGCGTAGGCCCAGCCAATACTGTGCGGAACAGAACTGCCCAGTCAACCTGTGCAATTGGAAGGAATGAGCACTCTTGTTTGAAGCCATGAGGCTTTGAGGGAGATTGTGGATTGTACAGCAGAGGGTCCCGGGGCTCCAGGCCTGGCCCAATATAGCTCTTGGAGCCATACTTGCCCTTGTGCCATGGCAGCCAACTGTGGGCCCTTATTCAGGAAAAGTGAGGAGACACTTACACCCCTTATTTTCTCTATGAAAAAAGACCCACCATAAATAAATAAATATACAGATAAATAAATAAACAAATAAATAAATGAATAAATGAATAAAAGAAATGATGTCTAAGCAAATACAGCAGTATATGCCTGTTGGCATAGCTACTCCAGGGCCTGAGGCAGAAAGACTATTTGAGCCTAGGCATTCAGGGTCAGCCTAAGCAACATAGCAAGACCCTGTCTCCTAAGAAACAAAACAGGCAAGTGGTGGTGGCATGTAGGTGGACTATTCTGTCCCACCAACCGGCTCCCAAACAGCCACACAGAGTCTTATTATTAATTATAAATGCTTGGCTGATAGCTTCGGCTTGTTACTAACTAGCTCTTACAATTTAAATTAACCCATATTTCTTATCTACATTTTACCACGGGGCTCAGTACCTTTCCTCAGCAGGACATGCTCATCTTGCTTCTCCCCATATCTGATGACTCCACATTTCTACATCCCAGCACTCTCTCCCTGTCCACAAGTCCCACCTAACCCCTTCCTGCCTAGCTATTGGCCATTTAGCTTTTTATTAAACCAATGAGAGCAACACATCTTCACAGGGCCCAAAAAGATTATTCTACAACAGTGGCATTTGCCTTTAATCCCAGCCCTTGTGAGGCAGAGGCAGGTGGATCTCTGTGAGTTCAAGGCCAGCCTGGTCTACAGAGCGAGATCCAGGACAGCCAGGGCTACACAGAGAAACCCTGTCTCGAAAAACCAAAAGGAAGAGGAAGAAGAAGAGGAGGAGGAGGAGGAGGAGGAGGAGGAGGAGGAGGAGGAGGAAAAGAGAGAGAGAGAGAGAGAGAGAGAGAGAGAGAGAGAGAGAGAGAGAATAGAAAAAGAAAGAATTGGAACCTGTCTCCCTTCCTTTCACATCTGAGTGGGTCCGCCCACGGCTGTGTTGGCCCATACAGTATGGCTTGTGTGAGACTGGGTGAGTGCTGAAACTGGCTAGCTGAAGAAGGCCAGGAAGCCCCTTTCTGGGTCTCTTAGGAAAGTTGCTATGAGAAAGCTGGTCTGATAATGCTGAAACTGTAGTGCTGGGAACACCGAAGCAGACACTCCAGGAAGGGCAGCAGACACGTGAGTGAAGCCATCTTGGACCTCCCCACATGCCAGGCGCCAGCTGATCTGCCATTTAGTGGTTTCCGCCAATGTCTCAAGGAGCAAAACAACTGCGCAGCTGAACCCTGTCTGAACGCCTGCCTCTCCGATGCCCCTGCACAATCAGACGGTGTGGTTCATAGCACTGGGGTTGGGGTGGCTTCTCAGGCACCAACTGAGATTGGAACACTACCCCAGATAAAGCCTAACAGAAGCCACAAGCCAACTTCGTGCAAAGCGCCAAGCTGAGCTCTTAGCGTGAAGCTCCTCCTGCCTCAGGAAGGGCAGGCACCCCAGTCAGTGGGCCCATTCTTGTAAACTTTCTATCCTTTTTGGTTTTGAAAAAAATAGTTCTTTCATGTGTCTATGTGAGACACACGTACGATAGAGCACGTGTGTGCTCAGAGGACTTTTGGGTGTGGGTTCTGTTCTCTCACTTTGTGTGAGGTAAGGTCTCTCCTGTTGCACGTACTGGTGCACTGCACACTCCAGCTCAGCCTGCCGGGGGTCTCTGCCTCCCCTCTTGATGTAAGAGTGCTGGGATTCCAGACGTTTGCCACCATGTGGCTTTTTCCACAGATTCTGGAGATTGAAGCCACATCTCCTCAGTCTCCATTTGGGCTTCCTCACTGATGAACCCCATTCAAGTGGAAGAACTGGAAAGAGAGGCCGTGGAACCTACTGCATGACATTGGATCATTCAGCTTATTGTTGCCCTCCTGGCTTCCTAATCTGGGTGCTGGAAGGCTGCCTTTGCTGAACTTTAATGAACACCAGTGGCAGCAGCCTTGGACCATGCTTGGCTCAGTCCTGGGCCAGTAAATACAAGTCCTGCCAAACCTGAACGTCCAGTCATGGATGAGCTCTGAGCCAAGCTTTGGTTTCCCTCACCCAACAGCTCTACCAATCACATGGGCTGTTGAAGAGTCAACGGTTTTTTTGGTGGTGGGGACTTCTGAACTGCCTGAATCATCCAAGTGATTTGCTGTAATGCGGTTTCCTCTTCCTAATACCCTAGTCCCTTCCCCAACCCCCACCCCCAGAAAAAAACTGCGAGGCAGAGGCTACAAAGGACCTTGTTGCTTAGCAACAGGAGTGAAGCTAATCAACACAGCTCTGAATATTAATATTTTTCCAAAACACGACTTATCCTGAAATTGTGCGGCAAATGCGAGGCCTTCCTTTCAATATAAACAGTCATTTTTTAAAAAGCATCTATAATTAATTTCGTGATGTGTGCTCATTTCCTTCGCTGGCGGATTAGCCTTGTTAAATAATAACCGCAAGGCCTTTGTGCAGCACATTGAGTCGGAGCTTGGTAATTCTGTAGGCCTCGGAAAGTCACTGTGAGAATGGATGGGGCCGGTGTGTAAGCTCGTTAGGTCCAGCAGAGCCCAGCTCAAGGACCTTTCTCCTCCAAATGATTTTCCTCTTGTTCTTCAACCTTTCTGTAATCCGTGATAGAGCTGTTCCGAACCTCAGTCTCTTCATCTAGGACACAGGGACAGTGAGATATTAGATTGTGTTAGTACTTAATGACCCTGCAGCTCTAACATCTGGAGCCTAGGCTAGGAGCCAGTGTGATGAATCAGCAGATCCCCTGTATTTCACTCTCTCCCTCAAGGGGAAGGAAGAGAGAGAACAGAGATGGGGTTGCCGAGGGCTCCTTGAGAAGGTGGTAGGCTGTGGCTCAGCAATGGATCACTTGCCTAGCATGTACCACACCCCGGTTTTACTGAAGGGATTGAGAGCAGAGAGGACCCTCGGAGGGAGTGGAAAGCAAAGGCCCCTCTTCCAGCTGGGTGCACTTCCCTCCAAGCTAGGGAAGTCTCACCCACCACAGCGAGACAGGGGAGTCTCAGGAGCATCCCACCCTTCCAACTCAGTCAGAATTGGCTCCTGCAGCCTGGTCAGAATGATGTCTCCCAGATGTGCCAAGGATCAAGAGTCAAACTGCTTGGACACAAACAGGAATGCCACTGGTTCCTGTAACTACGCCATTTGAAGGGTGTTGCTAATGCAAGCAGTGTCTTCAGGCATCTTTTCCTGTTTCTCTCTCAGCTCTCCATCCTGTGACTTCACGAGACAGGCTCCTCCATGAAGCACTCTCCCCAGACCAGAAAACTTCATTCATCCTCATGGCTTGTGGGGCTCTCAGTCCTGGAAACCCCAATAAAGGGCATTTGAGGGGCAGAGTAGCCTTGGGTCACACACTCCAAACCAGACCCAACTATTGTGACCCAAAGCACAAAGTATTTGTTGGGGGGCTTTGAAATAGGATCTCATATGTCCCATGAGTGCTTCAAACTGGCTATGTCCTCGAGGGGGAAATGACCTCGAGGTTTTGCTCTTCCTGCCTGTGCCTCCTGAGTGCTGGGAGAGCTAAGCAAGCACTCTACCAACAGAACTGCAGCCCCCACAGGAGTGCCAGGTACCAGGAATACCCACGCACCTCTGGATTTCAGACCAACAATTTTGAGCCTAAGTATGTTCCAATGGTTTCATACAACATAGTTATACTAACAAAAGTACTTGTTAGCCAGGTGTGGTGGTGCACACCTCTAATCCCATCACTCAGGACGCTGAAGCAGAAACATCATCAAGATTCAAGGCTAGCAGGGTCTACCTAGTGGGTTTCAGTCTACAGAGTAAGACCCTGTCTCAAAACAGCAGGGAAAAAAATGTTAAAGTTGCTTTTCTAAAATTCAAATGTCACCAAGCATCTCGTGTTTCTAGTTGCTAAAACAGGTATTCCTGCTAGTGTGTGGGTGAGGGGTAGTGCGTGACTGCAGGTCAGAGGACCCTAGCAGGACCCTCCTGTATACTCCTGTTCTGCAGAGAATTGTGAGTGCTTAACTTAAAAGTCCTGGGGAGGGCATTGGAGGCCAGGCATTCCCGGCAGAGGTGGCTGGCATGACAGGGGAAGCCTCAAGTCTGGCTGGTGCCTGCTTGCTGTTTTGAGCACAGGGTATATAAACGGGGCATGGGGCACCTGTCTGCCAAGAACTAGATGGTTCTTTACATGGAGATGACTCAGGAGTCATCTTGGTAACACCTGTCCTATGCAGGTGCTCCATTGCAGATGGGGACGCCACGCCCCAAGCAGACCTAGGGACTTGCTTCTTGGTGCTGGCGCTTTGCTTGCTTGTTAGACACCTTTTTCCTTCTGTACAGCTCCTACATACCCCTCAACTCAGTCACGGTCACCCTTCCTTCAAAGTCCTCCTTGTTTCTCCCAGTGCACAGCACTCATCAAGTATTTTTATGTGGCCTTTCCTCATGGCTTGCCTTTCCTTCATGGCTATGATCTTATCCTCAGTTAGACTGAGTTCTTTGGAGGTGAGGCCCATGTTGATATTTACAATAAATCCCCATGATACCCCGCACCATGTAAACAATCAATATTTGCAGATCAATTTGTTGATCATCTGCTGAAAAGGCAGTTATGCATATAAACAAAATTCATTTCCAGGGAATTTACTGCCCTTAATGCAAGAAAAGCAGATTTCTTTCCAATGGTGTGGAGTAGGGATTCACAACCAACAAGTCCCCATTTAGCTGAGCTCCGGCTCACAAAACTTGCTATTAACAAAGAAATACACAGTTCTCAAATTATTTGCTTATATAAATTAGAATTCATTCAGAGTTATTTTATGATGCTATCGCTTGTACTCAGTTACTTTCTGATGGATTTTCGGGAATGAAAAAGGAAATTATAGAATTGTTGTCATCGTGGGCCAGCAAGATGGCCCACTGGGTTCACAAACTAGCTGCCAAGCCTGATTTGGGTTTGATCCCCAGGCCCCTCGTGGTAGAAAGAGAGAATAGACTTGTCCTCTGACCTTGACACACATACTGTGGCATGTGCATGGGTGAACACACACACGTACACTCCATGGCACTCATGTGGAGGTTAGAGTCTGACCTTGGGTCCAACTTGGGTCACCTGGTCACTTCACTTGGTGGGAAGTGCCTTGAGCTGATGAGCCCCCTCGAAAGCTAAGCCTTATTTTTAAGATCTTGGGTCTCCGAATTTCTGAACCAGGTGGGAAGCACAGCCATACTTGCTGGGAGCATTACCCAGAGCCCACCAGTGGGTCCTAAATCAGAGTTATCAATCAGAGGAAGCCACAGGTCAGGTTCCGAGAACAGACAAAAGGAACCTCTTTGATGTGCAAGTTTACAATGCAGTCACCTTGCGGCTGACTCATCTTTTGATTTGAACCATGTTAAAAGAGAAAGTTTCAACCCTGCGGTGGTGATATACAACTTTAATCACAGCACTGGGAGGCAGAGGCGGGAGGATCTTTGTGAGTTCGAGGCCAGCCTGTTCTACAGAGTAAGTTCCAGGACAGCCAGGACTGTTATATAAAGAAACCTTGTCTCAGAAAACCAAAAAGAAAAAAGAAAGAGAGAGAGGGAAAGAAAGAAAGAGAGAAAGAAGGAAAGAAAGTTTCAAACTTGGTGCAAACTTTAGACCAGCAGCAACTTACTCCTACCCTGGGCAGAGAACCTGCCCCTGAGCCAACTTGACTTTGCCCCAACCTGGAAACATACCCCTGCTCCCTGCCTGCCCTTGCAGAACCCAATGCTTCTGGCAGACATGAGGCAAAAAGAAAATGATCCGATGTGCATACAAGTGGAATGAATTCTTCTCGCCTTTGTCTATCGTTTGGGTTTACACAAGGACAGACGTGGCTTCTCCTTAGGATTTAAGTGCAAAGACAGTGATGTCTCAATATGTCAGGGACTGATTCAAGAACTCAATGTCAGATATCCCAATTCCAGATGCTCAAGTCTTCCAATAAAATGGCACAGTATTTGCATAGAACCTATTTGCATACATAATACACATCCCCTGATAGTTTACATTCTATTTTTATTACATTATTTATTGTGTGCACATGTGTGCAGGCACACATGCCATAGCACATGTATGGAGGTCATATGACGATATGACAGCTTGCAGGAGTTCCGACCTTACACCATGTGGGTCCTGGAAATTGAACTCCGTAGTCAGCAGGCTTGTCAATGAGCACCTTTACCCGCCTCACACACCTCACTCACTTCAGCTCGACTCTGGATGATTTCTAAACCACGATACATAGAAATGTCATGTAAATAGTTATTAGCCTGTATTGTTTAGGAGAAAGTGACAAGAAAAAGAATCTGTTCACGCTCAGTACAGGCAACTGTTTTCCCAGATCCACTGGTTGATTGAATCCTGGATCTAGAGCCCTCAGATGCAGAGAGCTGGCTGTGCTGTGCCTGGGAGGGAAAAGAACAGAGGAGAGACCACTGCCGATATAGGGTCAAATCGTTTACAGCCATGGGCAGCTCCAGAGTGGTCCCCATGGGAGAACCCTGGACCCATGGGGGGCAGCCCCAGCCCAAGCTGGGTGGCAAGTGCCTTTACCTTGCCTCATTCTCTGAGTGTGGGGGCAGGGTTATGAGACAAAACAACCCAACCCTCAGGCAAGGAGTTGCAGATGTTAACACCCTCAGAGGTTTTAGGGTGAAAGCCTGAACCCTAGCAACCCCAACATGCTAGGCTGGGCTCGGCCACCCATCCTCAACATACCACCAAGAGAGACAGTGAAAAGCAGAGAGGAGACTTAGTCGGTGTAGCCACATTGGGCAAAGGAACAAATAAGAGGCCCAGTGACCTCAAATCCATCTTTGGGGTCCTGACATAGGTTTAGGGTTTTTTTTGGTTTGGTTTGGTTTGGTTTTTTGGTTGCTTTTTTTTTTTTTTTCCCCAGACAGGGTTTCTCTGTGTAGTTCTGGCTGCCCTGGAACTTGCTTTGTAGATCAGGCTGTCCTCGAACTCACAGAGATCTGCCTGCCTCTGCCTCTCAAGTGCTGGGATTAAAGATGTGTGCCACCACTGCGCAGCTAAGGTTTAGGTTTTTAATACAAGTCAAGGGGTCGTCGTCAATAAATACTGCTGGTCAAGGCGTGGTCTCTCCCATCACTGACTCATCCCTGTCTCTGGTTTTTCCTGCAAGATTTTGTCAGAACTGTGGGAAATATCTTGGGGTGGGGGGCTCAGGCTTCCCCTCTGGCTGACACCAGTGCCCCAGCCTTTTCCTTCCCGCAGCATGAGATTCCTAGGGAAAATGAGTTTAGGGTACATTTGTTTCAACGGTCTGACTGCATAAGTGTCCTTCTTTAAAGCATCTTCCCTAGGAGAGGGTTGTGTTAGGCCAGGCGGTGGTGGCACACGCCTTTAATCCCAGCACTGGGGAGACAGAGGCAGGCGGATCTCTGAGTTCGATTCCAGTCTGGTCTATAAAGTGAGAGGGCTGTATTGAAGGAGGTCTGTGGGGGAAGAGGAGAAGGAGGGGTGAGTTAAGGGTGGACATGATCCATGTGTGAAATCGTCAAACAATACATAAAAAAAGAGAAGGAAAGGGGCTGGAGAGATGGCTCAGAGGTTAAGAGCACTGACTGCCCTTCCAGAGGTCCTGAGTTCAATTCCCAGCAACTACATGATGGCTCACAACCATCCATAATGAGATCTGGTGCCCTCTTCTGGCCTTCAGATGAATATGCAGACAGAACACTGTATACATAATAAATAAATCTTAAAAAAAAAAAGGAGCTTGATCCTTCACCTGAAAAGAGAGAGAGAGAGAGAGAGAGAGAGAGAGAGAGAGAGAGAGAGAGAAGAGAAAAAAAAAATAAGATAAAATAAAATAAAATGTAGGCCAGGACTGTAGCTCAGTGTACAGTGTACTTGCTCAGCATGCAGGAAGTCCTGCATTCAGTCCCCAGCACTGCAGAAACTCGGTCTGGTAGAGGCAGGAGGAACAGGAATTTGAGGTCATCCTTGATCAGGTAGTAAGTTCAAGGTCAGACTGGGCTTCTCGAGACCCTGTCAAAAAACAAACACCACCAAAACAACATAACAAAAGCTGGGATTGGCACCACGGGAAAGTTTGGGCTGGAGGATTTGCTTCCAAATGGCTCAACCCTGTTGGGTACGACTGTTGGTCCTTGTGGGGTAGTCACCAGAGAAGACTGTTGGCCCTCGTGGGGTAGTCACCAGAGAAGACTGCTCAGACATGGGTTTAAGCCAATAGAAAGGCTTTATTAGCCAGCCAGCGAGCACACTGGGTGTTCAGGATCCCAGTGTAGCCTCAAGCCTTTCTCAGGGTGAGCTTTTAAGCACAAAAAGCCATGTCCTAGATTGACACACTTCAGTTAAAAAGAGCATTTAGCCATAAGCGGAACTACAGAAGCCAAAAGGCAAGGTTATACATTTAGAGACTTCCCCAGAACTATGGACTTTGATGGATTAGGTCTTGGTTTTAGTTTTGGCAGGTGGTGCTGTCTATGTGCTGAGTTTTATGGCCTGAGTGGCACTTCCATCATGGAGTCAGGTGTGCTAAGGTCTGGGGGCTTATCAAGGTCTGGATCCCTGTTACACTGACGAGAGATCCCAGCTCCTTGTTTTGTGGGCCTCTCCATAGTGTGACAGGCCCCCAGCCCTTAGCACAACTGATGCCATGTTGGAGGCCCCATTCCGACCTTATAACCCAGCACATAGGCTCTAACACCTGCCCCATTCCGACCTTACAACCCAGCACATAGGCTCTAACACCTGCCAGAATGAGAACGAAGACCTAATCCATCACAGACCTAGTCCATAGTTCCAAGATCCAGGAAAGTCCCCAAACTACTAACCTTGCTTTATGGCTTCTGTAGTTTTAGTTCTCATTAACTTCTTGCTAACCAACGTGTGTCAACCAGGGTGCATAAAAGACAAAAAAAATTGTGAGGCTTGGGGCTGCATGATTTGGGCAAGTTCTCCATGTAGCTACTTGTCAGTCATACAGACTTCCTATTCAGCTTTAAGAGTGTCCATGTGTGTTCTCTGGTGGAATTAGTTACCTCACAACACCAGAGTACCTTAATATGGCAGCTTGTGTCTTCTAACAAGAAAGCCAACGAAGAGAGCAAGAGAGAAGCCACAGTGCCTTTTCTGAGATAACCTCAGAATCACTCCCCATCACTTCTTCAATATTCTATTGGTCACTCACCTCAGCCCTGTTCAATATGGGAGAGAAATCCACAGGGTGGAGATACCAGGAAGCGCCCCTCGGTAAGTGTTCATCTTGAGGACTGGCTCCACACACACACACACACACACACACACACACGTATGAAATGACACAAACTTCCTACTGTGCTTGCGAGGTGTCCTAATTCCCCTCCGGTCGTGATAAAATACCCTGCCAAAAGCCACCCAGGGGAGGGGCTGGAAAGATGGCTCAGTGATTAAGAGCACCTGCAGCTGTTAGAGAGGACCCAGGTTCAGTTCCCAGCACCCACATGAAGCAGCTCACAAGGGTCTATAACTCCAGATCCAGGGGATCCAACACCTTTTCTGGCCTCTGTGAGCAACCCCACAGCGCGCACACACACACACACACACACACACACACACACACACACACACACGGAAATAAATCACTTAGGAGACAAAGGGTTTGCTTTTGCTCACAGTTCCACGTTACAGGCTGTCAGAGCAGGGAAAGCACGACGGCAGGAGCTTGACAGAACTGGTTACATGACATCTATAGACAAGAAAAGAGAGGAATGAATTATTAGCGCATCCATGTTTGTGCTCAGACTGCTTTCTCCACTTTTTTTTTTTTTTAAGACAGGGTTTCTCTGTGTAGCCCTGGCTGTCCTGGAACTCCCTCTGTCCCTCTGTAGACCAGGCTAGTCTCGAACTCACAGAGATCTGCCTGTCTCTGCGTCCTGAGTGCTGGCACTTTCTCCACTCATACAGTTCAGGGTACTCTGCCCAGGGAATAGTGCCACCCACAGTGGGCAGGTCTTTCAGCTCAATTAATTAAGATAATCCCCTGCAGGTAAGCCAGCTAATTCCCTTCGCAGGTGATTCTAGATCATTCCAAGTTGCCAATTACAGCTAATTCTCACATGGGGAAAGGGTGTGGCAGAGAGTGACCAGTTCTCTAAGAAATGGAGTGCTTGTGAATGTTATTATTGTTACTGGCTTTTCTTCTCAGCAGGACTCAAATCTCTTCAAAGGCAAGATCAGTAACTAGCTCAGGGCAGTATACACTAAAGGCACTCAGTAAATGTTGCTTAATTATTCATGAACCTACCCAAAGAGGCCACAGTCGGATAAAGTATTGAGGTTGAACTCAATTTCAAATGAATGGGAAGCCAGCCACTTCTTAGACTCTGCCTCAAGGCCCAGTCACCTGCTGCCCACAGTGCCTCCAGCTTCTCCCTCTCACGGTGTCCACCACCTCAGGATTTCAGGTTACTTTCTCCATCTAGAAAGCATTTCTTGGTTCTCTGGTTCTCTGGAGAAAATCATACTCCTGAGGCTAAGGAATGTATTTTACACCTCCTGGTACCACCCAAGTCTCAGTTTAGTGTCTCCCTCAGCCTGCATCTCTGTAAAATGGGTATAAGGACAGACTGTGGCCAAAAGGTTGTTTTGAAATATTAACACCCACAATAGATTTGCAAATCCTTTGCACCAATAAGATAATACCTAAAGTTATTAGTCTTGAGATTGGATGTTCAAATACATGATGAATGTGTTTGAATGTTGAGTTTCTGTTTTCTTATCTATAAAATAGGGGTAAGAGTCATACTCACAAAAAAAAAAGAGTCATACTCACCTAGATGGTCATATGTAAGCTCACATGTGAATATTCATGTAAAGAGCTTATCCCAGGCCCCAAGAAATTACAAGCAGTCTATAAATCTTGGCTATGGAAGTGGATTCACTATGGACCTAATGGAGCTTAAACTTCAGGGCCTGTGCTGACTAGTGTCAACTTGACGCGAGGCAACCTGGAATCACCTGAAAAGGGTCGTACCAAGGAATTATGTAGATTAGGCTGGCCTAGAGGTAAGTCCACGGGGAACTAACTGTCTTGTTCCTAATTGCTATAGGAAGAGCCAGTCCATCATGAGGAGCAGTGTTCTCTAGGCAGGGCTTCATGGACAGTATAAGAGACAGGAAGCTAGAAAGAGCAGGCAGGGATCCATGCATGCTCCACCCCACCCCGCCCCCAACCCCAACCCCTGGTGGTGTTTCAAGCTCCCTGCAACAAGGGATTGTAACCTATAATTGGAAGTCAAATGAACCCTGTCTTCCCTGGATTTCCTTTTGGCAGGGTATTTGTCACAAGCGACAGAAATAAAACTCGAACAGGCCTTCCAGTAAGAATGGCGTCTTCCATTCACAATTTAGGAATAGCGGGGTACTTAATGTTTGCACACACTGCCATTGGTTTACAGTTTGAACTCCTCATCACATCTTTCATAGGATAAATAGGGTAGGAGTAGCTAGTTAGGGTCTGACTCGGGAAACTGAAGTGAGGATGCAGTGAAGTTTTGCCTGGGGGTGTGCAGCCCCTTCCGGGACTGCTGATGCTGGCCGTTACCATGGCAGTCAGAAGCAGCCTTGAGGGGCAGAGCTCAACTGCTAGAGCACATGCCTAGTATACAAGCAGAGGTGGCGCACGCCTTTAATCCCAGCACTCAGGAGGCAGGGGCAGGTGGATCTCTGTGAGTTCGAGGCCAACCTGGGCTACAGAGTGAGTTCCAGGACAGCCAGGGCTACACAGTGAAAGCCTGTCTCTAAAAACCAAAAAGAAAAAAGACAAAAGAAGCCCTGGGTTTGGTCTCCAGCACCCCATAAACTGATCATGGCTAAGGGAGGGTAGAATCATCTGGGGGCTCCTCTCTCTCTCTCTCTCTCTCTCTCTCTCTCTCTCTCTCTCTCACACACACACACACACACACACACACACACACACACACACACACATCTGGTGGTCAATGGAGCTATTGGCTAGGAGACCTCAGTTGGCTGGCTGTGGCCTCTTCGTGTGGCCTGGGCTTCTCTGCAGCCTACTGGGAGGATTCCTAGGACAAACATTCTCAAGGATAGAGTGGAAGCTGTAGTGCCTTATATGACCTACCTTGGAGGTCACGTGGTGTCACCTGTTATTGAGTAGATCCTCTCAGTTAAGTGGAAAAAAGATGAGGTCCCACCTATCAATGAGAGGAATGTCAACGCTCCAGTATAAGGTGTGTGGCGTGGGAGATCTGCTTGTGCCGACTGTGGGAATGTAGTCCGGCAGTGAGTCCTCTGACGGCCAGCCCCTGAGACAGCGCTGGGAATGAAGAGAAACAAAGTTGGAAATGCTCAGAGTTGGAAGCCAGCCCGTGGAAAATCGTCCCGTCGTTAGATGCGGAAGATCACAAATGACAATCCTCGTCAAAATGGAAATTTGCTTCTGTCAGGACTACAGCCTGCAATTAACAATGCCCTATATATTTTGATTTCCTTTCTGACAGGAACTGTACAAACTAGGATTTATGGGAATGTGTATGTTTGTAGGCACAAAGCTAGAACAGTCCCAGCAGCACAAATTGCAGTCTATTTGGAAAGCGGTAAGTTTAGTGTATCCCCGGGTTTTAGATTGCATCCCTGCTCATATGACACTACATTCCCTAATGGATAAGAGTCTGGATCTGGAGAGAATTGACACACAAGCTTGCTACCGATGCAGCAAAATGGCCTGGAGAAGCAAGTTCCTTAGTGGCAAAACCATGCAGGCCCAATGACGTGTCAACACATGAAGTGTATTTTATTACTCAATCATACAGTACAAGATGCACACTTCAAGTTCATGATAATGCTTCCTGCATTTTTAGAAAGACTAGTCATACAGAAATCCAAATAGGACAGAAAGGTAAAAGCATCACAGAAGAGCCCAAAAGATTAAGTTGGGGGATTGACAGACACTTCAAAATTTCACTCTCTTTTGTTGTTGTTGTTATTGGTTTTTGTCTTTTGTTTTTGTTTTTGTTTTTGTTTTTGTTTTTGATACAGGGTTTCTCTGTGTAGCTTTTAGAGCCTGTCCTCGAACTCACTTTGTAGACCAGGCTGACCTCGAACTCACAGAGATTCCCCTGCCTCTGCCTCTCGAATGCTGGGATTAAAGGTGTGTGCCACCACCACCCGGCCCAAAATGTCACTCTCTTGTGACCTCACAATGGAAACTGGTTACCAGTGCCAGCTGACTTTCCACCATGGTCAATAGTTTTCATGGAAGGAGGTGAAGAGCACTGGGGGAGAGAGGAAGTGACCTCTTCACTGTCTCTGTGGAAAACAGTGCTAAAAATTGGTCATCATAGGGGCTGGAGAGATGGCTCACTGGTTAAGAGCACATACTGCTCTTCCCGAGGCCCCGGGTTCAACTCCAGCACTCACATCAGGCTCCAGGCTCACAATCACCTGCAATCCATCTCCAGGGGTCTGGTCTGTAGGGGCATCTGTACTCACACACACAGACACATGCACATAATTAAAATAATAAAACACTGGTTGTAGAAAAAGAGGATGAAAACTTTTCTACTTCTCAAGAAGTAGAAAAAAGGAATTACAAACATCTCCCAGACAGCTAATAGAAAACCATAGTAGAGGGTTTGTTTTTTCTGGGTTTTGTGAGGTGTGGGGGTCTTTGTGACCTTTTCAACTCCTCGAGTGTTTCTGTCCTCGCTTACATGTCCACATCCACAAGATATCTTTTAAATTATTATTTGCTGTGCTTGGAGAGATGACTCAATGCCTAAAAGCAATTGTTGCTCTTTCAGGGAACTGGCGTTTGATTCCGGGCATCCACATTAGGTGATTCACAACTACCTGGAACAAACAGCAGCTCCAGGCATCAGACACCCTCTGGCCCCCACAAGCACCTGCACATACAGTCATACACACAGATTTTCAAAATAAATTCAATTTCATTTTTTTAAAAATAAAAGTAAAAAAAAATCTTAACTATTAGCTGCAAGTGCATGGGGGGTGGGGGCTGGGGGTAGGGGGTGGGGAGCATGGGCCTGTGTATAGAGGTCGGAGAACAGCTTGCTGTGGGTCTCTTCTTCCATCATATGGATTGCATGAATGGAACTCAGGTCATCAGGAGGCAGATGCTCTTATCTGCTGAACCATCTCTCCAGCTCCACAATGTATTTGGCATTTGTTATTTTGTTTTTTTCTTTTTTTTTTTTTTTTTTTTTTTCAAGACAGAGTTTCTCTGTGTAGCCCTGGCTGTCCTGGAACTCACTCTGTAGACCAGGCTGACCTCGAACACACAGAGATCCACCTACCTCTTCCTCCTGAGTGCTGGGATGAAAGGCATGTGCCACCACTGCTCAGCTGTGTTGTTTTTCTTAAACAATGCCACGAGGGCCTAGAAAGATGGTTCACTGGTCAAGAGCACTTGCTGCTCTTCCAAAAGAGCAGACTTCAGTTCCCAGCACCCACATCGGGTGTTTTACAACTGCCTGTAAGTCCAGCTCCTCTTTTGGCTTCTGCGGACCCCTGCACACATGTGACACACACACATTTTAAAAATGCATCTAAATGAGTCTTTCAAGAGTACCCTAGAGTATCTAGTCATCAGACTCTCCTGTTGGCCACAGCTGCCTCCCTCTGGCTGTTGAACTTGAATATCCTGACAGTGCAGGTGGCAGATTACGAAGTGTGAGGAGATGGATGGAGATGCTAGTGTCCCCTGGGACACAAGCATCCCTCTCTTTGTCCTCCTTCATCTTCTCCAGACCAGGGCTGGAAAAGCCTGCCGTGGCCTGCTCTGGCAGCCTTTATAAAGAACCACAGACTGAGGTACTGCACCAAAAGGCTCTTACTATCTCACAGGAAAGAGTTCAAGGCCAGTATGGTTGCGAATTTCTTTCCAAGGCTCCCTCCTCGGCTTGCACACGCAGTCTTCTCCATGTCCTCACACCCCTTTTCTCTGTGGTGTCTGTGTCTCTCTTATTCTTTAACAAAAATCCATTGCATTCATTTGTGGGAGGGGCAACAAGTGTACCACAGCACTTGCATGGAAGGGAAGTCGGAGGACAACTTTTGGCAATCAGTTCTCTCCTTCCATCATGTGGGTCTTGGGGCTCGAACTCAGGTCTTCAGGCTTGGCAGTAAGGGAGAGGCTTTTACCCACTGAGCCATCTTACCAGTCCAATCTCCTGTTCTTATGAGGATGCCAGCATTGTAGATTCCAGCCCCTAAAAACAATCCAATTTTTACTTAATTAGCTCTTTCAAGGCCCCATCTCCAAATCCATCTGCTCTTCAACTTACGTCTGGACAAGTGGAAAATGCTGTAGGAGGAAATGGCATTAGTGGATCCAGCTTTCCATGCAGTCCAGATCCGCAGCACAGCCACACTGAAGCTGCCCAGTCACCGCGCCCTCCATCTCCAGCCTCCATCAGCTGCCATTGCTGCTGAGGCCTGGCAGCACCAGAGGGGACTAAACTCTGATCCAAACTCAAGAGCCAGCAGCCCTTTGCAGGCTTCAGCGCAGAGCATCAGCTCATGGGAGGGGGAGGGGGGCTCTCCCTCAGATCAGCTAGTGTCGGGTCACAGGGCTGGCCAGGGAAGCCTCCTGGAGGCCTGACAGGAGCCTTGCACCATTCCTCCTGAGGCGCTGGGCAGTGCGAGTCTTTTGCCTCTAGATTATGAAACTTGAAAGAACTGCCCCTGTGATCCTTCTCCAGGGAAGACGACTCTGACCAGAGGCCATTTCTTGGCTGGGGGCAGGCTCTGGGTTCCACCTTCAGTACCACTTTATCTGCAGCTCCCGCCCCCCAGCTCCCGACCTCCAAACTGCAGCGCATCAGCTTCCTGTAGGGTCAAGGGCTGCCTCCTCTTTGCCCCATCATACCAGCCACTCTCGAAACAGACAGGGTCTAATATCCTGACTTCTGTCCACACTGAACTGCCGGCCTGGGTGGTCCGAGTTATATTGGTCAGTACCGATGACTTTTCTCCCTTAGGGCCCCTGTCTGATCTAGACCCTGTCTGTTTCGAGAGTGGCTGGTATGATGGGGCAAAGAGGAGGCAGCCCTTGACCCTACAGGAAGCTTGGGTGGACTTCTACCTCCCCGTGGAAAGCCAAAGCCAGCACCAGGGCTCGGTTCCATTCTGCTGTGTTTTTTGTGCCTGTCTCTGTACCAGTGACTTGCTGTAGGACCCCAATCTTCATGGCACTCTTGGGAAGTGTTGACTGTCTCACTTTATACGGAAATGGAGATCAGGTCTGTTGAGGAATTTACGAAAGGTCGTACAGCTCAGGCTTTCTCAGCTACCTTCAGCATTCTCCTCTTTTCTCTGTGGAATAAAGTTGCAATCCCTGGATCTTGCAGCCATGACGATAAAAGCCCCGTGTGGGCTATTAAAGATGTGACAGGGAACACATCAAGAGCATGTCCAGGTCACAACAGCGGAGGGACCAATGCCCAAGAGCTGGGTAGTATTAGCCTGGAGAAGAGAAGAGAAACTGAGAAGCTCTCTTCAAACATCTCAAGGGCTGCTCTGAAAGCTGGGAAGACCTGATGCTTTCTGCTCCGAGGTCCTAAAGGACAGGATGAGGACCCTGGAGGGGCCGCGGAAGTTGCTTTGCTACTCACAGACCTTCGACAGTTGCAGCTTCCAATTGTGCTGGTCTGTGTAGTGCTTGAGAGAGGGCTAATCCAGGAGCCCAAGGTTCCCCTTTACGTGTTAATTTGGAGCCAGAGGAAAATGCCTGGTGTCTTCGTCTATCTTGTTCTGTCTTATTTCCTTGAGACAGGGTCTCTCAGTAAACTGAGGCCTACCATTTTGACTAGGCTGGCTGGCCAGCAAGCTCCCTGGATCTGCCTGTCTCCACCTCCCTTACAGGACTTACAGGCACATAAAGCCATGCCTAGCTTTTTTATGTGGGTGCTGGGAATTTGAACTTGGGTTTTGGGCTGGGTAGTTTTATGTCAACTTGACACAAGCCAGCATCACCTGAGAGGAGGGAGCCTCAATTGACAAATGTCTTCATAAGATTGGCCTGCAGTTAGTGATTAATATGGGCTGGCTCAATTAGTGATCAATGTGGGAGGGCCCAGCCGATTGTGCGTGGTGCCATCCCTGGGCTGGTGGTCCCGGGTTCAATAAGAAAGCAGACTGAGCAAGCCATGAGAAGCAAGCCAGTAAGCTGCACCCCATCCATGGCCTCTGCATCAGCTCCTGCCTCCAGGTTCCTGGCCTGCTTGAGTTCCTGTCCTGACTTCCCTCAGTGATGGATTGTAAGATGAAAAGACCCTTTCCTCCCCAGGTTGCCTTTGGTCATGGAGTTTTATCACAGAAACCCTAAGTATGGTAGGTCCTCGTGTCTGCACAGTACACTCTCTTACCCACTGAGATCTCTCCCTACTTCCCTCTTTATACTCTCCATTCAACCTTCCATTCTCTTACTGGGAATCTCAATGGGGTGGCTGGAAATCTAGCTGCCATTTTAAATTAAGAAGACAGTGATCGCATCCTAGGGATGACGGTAATGGATGGATCCCTGATCCCAATGACTTTGTGGAGCAGAGGTATCAGCCATCAGACTCTGGTGGGAAAGAAAAAGAAGCTTTTGTTGAAGCCACAGCTAAGTGAAACACACGCCTCCTTTGGGGCTGTCTTTGGGGCTCTCTGAGTCTCCATAGAGACTCTTCATCTATACAATGAAAATCATAAGGCAGACTTGACAAGTCTCGCAATGTGCCTAGGCAGGGAAATGCCTGGATGTTTGTGCCAGCCCTGGGAAGGCAACCCTCCCCCCAAGAAAGTCAGAAAGTTGTTGCTTGGCACCAGGAAAGGGAAGATGAGGTGGGGTGAGGTGGGGGAAGGGGAGTTACACAGAAGAATCATAAACACCCTCTTCCTTTCTGCCCTGCTTCCTAAAGCTCTGCGTTTCCTGTTGCCATAGGTCTTGATCTCTGGTCTGAGCCTCTGGGTAGAGAGGGAGGAGGTTATATGACAGCATTTCTAAGTCCCTGGGAGACTTCCTGTCCCTGATTACATGACCTTTTCAATACTATACTGGTCAGATCTTTGTGAAAAGGTGAGTGAGGGACATTTGTGTTATGGTCCACAAAGGCTAGGGCATTTCTAAATGGCTTGCTTCTTTCTAGCAGTCAGACGTAGGACCCACACAGGTCCACAGTGTACACGGAAGAGGGCGCGACTGACGGGCTCACCCTTGCTAGCCTCCTGAGAAAGACATTCAAATGTCACAAATATCTAAAGTGTAGAACACAAGGCGCACATGGCCCCAATTAGGTGACAAACCCCAGTGCCTGCAGATAGTGAAACAGCTGGAAACTCCTGGCTGGCCTTGGTGGACACCATGTGTATATCCTCTCCTTGCTTTGACGAGCAGCGTGTCAGCTGAGACCCTCCAGACACTGTCCTCCATTGACAGGAGGCTACACCTGAGGCCAGCTCCAGGCCCTGCAGGTTGAGCCAGCTCAACTGATGGTCTAGTGTGGCCCTAGGACTTTGGGATTCTTGAATCTCTGGCCTTGGCAAATGAAAAGCCACTGTACCTGTAATCCTAGCACTCAGGAAGTTGAGACTCCACGTTTACTGGAAGTCTGAGGCCACTCTGTGTCACTATTTGAGACCCTGTCTCAAAAGGGGGTGGGGAGCCAGGCATGGTGGTAGATGCCTTTAATCCGAGAACTTGGGAGACAGATGCAGGCAGATCTCTGTAAGTTCAAGGCCAGCCTGGTCTACGCAGTGAGTTCCAGTCCCACCAGGTCTAACAGAGAGACCCTAAAAAGTACAACAAACTCTCCCAGTTGTGCCTGGTACGATTTAACCTGAGCCTTGACGTGTGCCCCCCCCCACACACACACACTTCCAGGCTTCCAGGTGTCTCGTGAGCTTGGAAGGCTTCCAGCCATGGACTTACAGAAAGTTCCCTGGCAACTATGGACTAGTCTTTAACACTGCCAAGAGTCTGGAAACCAGTGGGATCCCGGCAGAATGCAAAAGCTGGAAGTTTGAGAGGAAGTCTAGAGAGGGTGTCCAGACCCGCTGATTCACCCCCTTCGCTTTTCATCCATTCGAGAGACTAGAGCTTGAGACGGGCTCTGACTCTAAGTCCTGAGCAAGGCAGGGTCTCGTGCTGCACACACGCAATCCCAGTACTCCCTTGAGGCAGGGGGATCGTGACTTCAAAGTTATCCTGAGGTATTCATTGAGTTCAAGGTTAGCCTGAGCTGCATAGTGAACCCTCTCTCAATGACTAACTGAATAAATAAATAAATTTGGAACAGGTGACCTTTACTGCAACAGGCAATGAAGTCACCTAGAAAAATAAATCTGAGGAGAAGAGGGCTGGAACCGGAAGCAAAGGAAGTCACTAGAGTACTTGTCAGCTTCCAGGGAGGATGTCAGATCCCAGCCAAGGAATCAAGAGCGGACAGAAAGCAGGCTGCGGATGGGAGCTGAAAGGCCCCGAAATGCTTGCCTGTGATTAAATGACTGCCTGGGTTGACAGGCTACTTGACCCAAAGACGGGGGAGATGGGTCCTGCTCCCTGCGGGTGGATTTGTCTCCTTCTGTGGCCAGGGGCGGGCTGGAACTAGCTGATGGGTTCTACTCAGCAAACACAGTGACCCTCCAGCACTGACCCACTTCTAGATCCCTTGAGCTCTTGGGCAGCAGCCAAGAGGACCAGCTGCTCTGGTCACACTGCTGGAATACAGGAAGAACAGATCCGGCCGGTATCATGCCCTAATCCCCTTGACATTGGCTGCGTTGATCATGGCAGAGCATGCACCTGCAACCTGCCGCCCCCGCTCCCCCCCAGGGCTTTCTCATACTACCAAGGGAGGCAGGCAGGAGCCACTTGTCCCAGGAGCAGGTTTCAGTGACAACAAAGAGAAGCCGGTGGAGCATTGACCCTTACCCCTCAGAGGCATAGTTCTGAGAGACCTGAGCCTGGGAAGGCTGGAGGGGTGGGGGTCCCTAGCAGCACTGAAGACCTGCTGTCTTGCCACCAGACTATGGTGATGGCACATGCCTTCAATCCCAAAACTGGGAAGGTGGAGGCAGGAGGATCTCTGAGTTCGAGGCCAGTCTGGTCTACAGAGCGAGTTCCAGGACAGCCAGGGCTACACAGAGAACCCCTGTTACGAAAAAAAAAAAACAAGATTCCAGTACTCAGGAGACCCACAAAAGAACTCTTCTACAGCCTTTGTCTTCCCAAATTCACACGCTGATGCTCCAAGGTGACAATTCTGCAAGGTGGGGATTTGGGGAAGTCCTTAGGTCATCCGGGGTGGAACCTTCCTGAGTGACATTAGTACCTTTACAGAAGAGGCCCCAGAGAGCTCCCTTGTTCCTTCTGCACATGTGGACACAAAGAAAAGATGCCATCTATGAACTAGAGTGCTGATCCTCACCAGACTCCTTGCTCTTGAACAAGCCAGCCTCTGGAATTGTAAGAGAAAACTTTTTTTTCTCTTCTTTTTAAGTGTAGTGATTTGAATGAGATGTCCCCCACAGGGTTGGAAACTTGAATACTTGGTCCCCAGTTGGTGGTCCTGTTTGGGGAGGCTTAGGAGGGTGTCCTTATTGGAGGAAGCATGCCACTGGGGTGAGCTTGGAGAGCAATAAGCCTCAGCTGGTGCTAGTTGGTCTGTTTCCTGCTTGAGGTTCACGATGTGAGCCCTTGGCTTCCTGCTCCTTCTGCCACACTTTCACCCTGTGGAACTGTAAGCCCGTGTGAACTCAGTTCTTCTATAACTTGCCTTGCTCATGGCACTTTAATCACAGCAATAGAAAAGCAACTAATACAATAAACATCCGGCTTATAGTATTTTATTATGGCACTTTAAACAGATAAGCCCTACCCCCAGTACTCCCTGAGTTTCCAGATGGCAGGCCTTCACTCTGCCACCCCAGTGTCATTCCTGACCCGAGGAATGCACATGATAATGTAGAACTGAATTGACCTGAAGCTGATTCCAGACATCCTCACTACCCATCAAACTGTTATCTCTTGTGGTTGTTGGTAGGCAGAATATCTCTGTCCTGACAGCCAGCTCTCAAATAACCACATGGAGACTTATTATTAATTATAAATGCTCAGCGAATAGCTTAGACTTTTTACTAACTAGCTCTTACAACTTAAATTGACCCATTTTTATCAATCTACATGTTGCCACATGACTCGTGGCATATACCAGTCTTCTTTCATGTCTTGCTCCCTCTCCATCTGGCTGGCAGCCCTACCCTTCTTCATCCCAGGGAGCTTGCTCCTTGTCCACAAGTCCGGCCTAACCTCTTCTGCCTAGCTATTGGTCATTTAGTTCTTTATTAAACCAATGAGAGCAACACATATTCACAGTGTACAAAAAAGATTATTCCACAACAATTGCCCTTCCCCTACCATAGCTCTACTTATTCATATGTTCCATACATTCACAAATTCACATAAATATGCTGGGCAACTACTATATACAAGGCATGAACACCTTCCCCCCATGCCACCAGCAGGTCCAGCTGTCCTCTTTGTCTTCAGTCATCTCTTTGGCCTGCCCATTCTTTCTTGGTCCATTGGTAACTGACCATTATGTCCATGTTCTATATAGTAATGTCTCAGCCAATTGCAAGCTACATACAGTACAATGGTCCTATAAGGTTATATGTCCTGGTGCTATCATTAGTGTTTAAGTACACTCTAGGATGTTCACACAATAAAAATCCCCTAATGATGCATTCTCAGAAGTGTCCCTATTAATTGATGCATGACTGCATTTGCATTTTAAATGAGGCTATTGGAGGTAGGAAATTTTCTCCAAAGAAATGACTTTCTAGTGAGTAGACAAGGGTAGCTGCCAATATTTTGAAACAGGGTGAAGAGGCCCTAAAACTCCGGCCTCTTAACTGGAATGTTCTGCTGTGCCTGGGCCAGAGGTATAGCATTTAGACTCTCAACCCTAGCTAGACCCAAGCCTCTGCCCTTATAAAAACTCATATATGCAAAGACACACACTAAGCGTAAATGCTCCCATGAGCCCATTGTGTGCATACCCAAGCTTGGTCTCTTCCCTTCCTCACAACTGCCAGCCACCTGTCCGGCACCTGCACTGTAAACGGAGATGCTGTGTGATTGACAGGCCAGCCAGCAGCTTATATTTGGTTGGAATCCGAGATACCATTACCATGGCAACCACAGTCCCTGGCAGCTCTGTTATCTTGCATGCTCTGGGGAGCTGAGAGCTGTACCTGAGAGACCTTCCTTCTGGAGGCCACTCCTCCCTTCAGGAGTACCTTTTAATTTCTCCCTGGGGCCTTGCTGCTTTGGAGCAAGTTGACTTCACACCTCTCTCTGCTAATGGGGAGGGAGGTTTTAGGGCAAGTTGTTATGCTTTAATCAGGCTCTCAGTCCCCTGTAACCTTGGAGCTGCTCTCCTGGGGCGTCTGATGCCATGTCTACAAAAGACGGTAAGAAATCCACGCCTTCTTCACACACAACCCCAGTCTGGAGCTGTATGTGGAAGGAGGCAGCGCTCACTGGGGTGCATTGCTCAGATCTCCCTGCTACGTGATGAATATTTGTTCTCCTCAAAATTCTTATGTTAACATTTGAAATCCTGAGGCAATGGTATCATTGGGACCTTTGGTGGTGGGGGTGGGTGGGGGTGATTAGGACATGAGGGTGGAGTTCTCATGAATGGATTAGTGCCCTTAAAAGAGACTCACTAGAGAGCTATGTTGCCTCTTTTCTTTTCAGTTTGTATGAGTGTGTGTGTGTGTGTGTGTGTGTGTGTTCGTGTGTGTCAGTGCACATGTACATATGTGGGACTGTGGTGCTGTGGGATGTCTTTCTGTATGCTGTGAATATGTGTGTCTCTCATTGGTTGATAAATAAAGCTGTTTGGTCAATGGTGAGGCAGAATAAGGTTAGGTGGTACATTCAGACTGAAGATGGAGATGAAGAAAGGCAGAGTCAGAGGAAAAGCAAGCCAGCCAGCCACCCAAGGAGCAAGATGTCAGTGGATTGGTAATGCCACAGCCACATGGCAATACATAGATTAATAGAAATTGGTTAATTTAAGTAGTAAGAGCTAGCTAGTAATAAGACTGAGCCATAGGCCAAACAGTCTGTAATTAATATTAAGCCTCTGAATGATTATTTTAAAAGTGGCTGAAGGACTGCCGGACTGGGGCAGGACAGAGAAGTGTCTGGCTAACTGTGGAGGTCAGAGGTGGACATTGGGTGTCTTTCTCAGTTGCTCCCCACCTTGTATATCAAGGCAGAGTTTCTCACTTGCGGCCCAGAGCTCACTGATTTGGCCAGTCTAGCTAGGCAGCTTGCCCTGGGCTCCTCTGTTTCTGCCTCCCAGATGCTGGGATCACAGGCAGGCCACGATGCCCACTTGGCACTTACACGAGTGCTAGAGATCCAAACTCTGGCTCATGCAGCAAGTGTTTTACCCACTGACCCCTCTCCCCAGCCCCTCCTTAGTCCCTTCTGACTGTCAGGGCGTAGTGAGAAGACGGCCATTTATGAGCCTTCACCAGACACTCAGTGTGTCAGCCCCTTAACCTAGCCCTTCCCAGCCTTCAGAGCTGTGAGAAAGAAATATCTGTTTGTATCAGCCATACAGATGATGGTATCTTTGGAAAACAACATAAACAGGCCAAGAGACATCCTCCTCCCCCTTCAAGACTAAGAGACTCTTGATCCTTCCACTGCTGGGATGTGTGCTCTTGAGAGCTTTCAGGTGAGTCTGCCCCAGAAATTGCCCTCAGCCTAAGAAAGCTGCTTCATCAGAGCCATACCCCTCCCTGGGGACAGACTTCATTTAATGGCTGGCCTATTGGGGCACAAAGGGCCAGCCCCTCAGCTCAGTCAGGTACATCTCTGAAAAGTCATCCCTATTCAAAAGCCCCAGGGCATCATCACAGGAGACCTTCTAGTGTGACTCCATTCCAGCTCAGTTCCTCCGCCCCTCCTCAGCCCAGCTGTTTCCCTTACTCTCCTGGAGGTGTGGAGCCTGAAGTCCCAGCTGAGAGCTCACAGACAGTAACCTGAAACTCAGAGCCTGTTCCCAACTCCCACTCCACCCCAAAACCCACATCTGGAGCCCAGCTAGCACACCCCTTCCCTGGACAGATGAGGAAACTGAGGTCCATGGAGGGTCTGGATTCCCTTGAGATATCCCAGGAAAAGAGTAAGGTTTAATCCATAGAGTTTAATCCATGGCATTGAGTAGATAGAACACATGTTCCTTGATCTGAGAAAAGAGAAATGTAACCAAGAGGCTGCTAGGTAAAACTCACTTGTAATTGGACATTTCTCATCCCAATTGCCTGTTCCCAAATACCCAGCAACTGTTTCCCAAATTACCACTTAGAGGCTTATATTAATTATAAATGCTTGGCAGATAGCTCAGGCTTATTACTAGCTAACTCTTACATTTTAAGTTAACCAATATTCCTTATTTATGCTCTGCCATATGGCAGTACCTTTACTAGCATGGCACATTCATTTCCTGCTCCTTCTGCATCTGACTGGTGACTCCTGACTCCATCCTTCCTCTTCCCAGAATTCCCCTAGTCTGGCTCTCACACTCAATCTCTTCCTGCCCAGCTATTGGCCAATTGGCTTTTTATTAGCAAATGAGAGTAATACAAATTCATAGTGTAGAAAAGGATTGTTCCACAGCACTCACTTTAGCTGCAACTAATACCACTAGTGAGATTCTGTGTAGCCCCTACTCCTAGGTATCAGAAGGTCCTGCTTCACAATTACCATGAGTACCCATGTCTAGGGACAGAGACACACGACAGGACCAGTTGTGTCAGCCATACTGTAGGTCAGTGGCTCCCAATGCTACGTGCACGTTAAAGCACCTGAAGCTTGGCGAAATCCTGATGCCCAGCCCATACCACAAGGGAATCAAATCAGAGATGAATCCTAAGCATTGCATTTTCTTTAAACTCACAACCGCAAGTTGAAAACCTCTGCTGCAGGGAAAACTGATGAGGAAAAGAGGTAAGAAGACCCCTCTTTAGTCCCTTACAGCATCAGGTAGGGTTGGATCAAGGAAGCAGAAACACTCGGGCTGATGTAGTTTGACTCTCTGTGGAATTTCACTTGACACATTTGTGCTGACTAGTCAAGTCAGCTATGCAAACAGGCTGAACCACATCTTCTCGAGGGCTGAAGGCAGCAGGGGCCATTGGGAAAAAGGATGGGTGTTGTGGTTATTCACCCCCTGCTGTGTAACAAATTATCCCCCAAATTCTACAAAGAGAAGGAACAAATTCTACAAAGAAAAGGAACAAATTCTACAAAGAAAAGGAACACTTCCTATTTTGTAGAGTATCTGAACAGCAGGAATCCATGAGCAGCTCATCTGGATGGCTCTGCTTCAGGCACTGCTTTGTGAGGTTGCAATCAAAGCATCACCTGGCACCTGGAGCCATCTGAAGCTTGTCTAGGACAGGTGGATCTGCTTCCAAGATGGCCGGCTCACATAACTGTCAAAGGGAGGCCTTAGTCATTCCCGTCTGTTGGCCAAAGGCTCAGTTTCTCACCACTTGGACTGCTCTACAGGACCGCTCCTGACACAAAAGCTGGTTTTTCCCTGGATCAAGTGATCTTAGGAGATCTGAGGCAGAGAGGAGAATGATACAAGCCCAAGACAACAGCCTAATTTGGAAGTGCTGTTCCATCACTTCGGCTATATTCATGCTGATTACTGAAACTGGGCACAATGTGGGAAAGGACTCAGCTCTGTAAATATCAAGAAACAAGGAGGCACTGTGGCTGGAAAGATGATGGCTGAGCAGTTAAGAGCACTTACTGCTCTCGTTGAGGACTGGGGTTCAGTTCCCAGCACCCACATAGCTGTTCACAACCATCTGTAACTCCAGTTCTTGAGGACCTAGAATACTTTCTGACCCCCACAGACACCAGACACACACATGGTGCAGACACATGTGCAGGCAAACACTCATACACACAAATTTTTAAAAAGTAAAATAAGTCTTTAAAAAGAAAAGAAGTAGGGTCCATAGGCAGGGCCAGATCTCAGAGGCTGCCTACAGAAAACATGTGGATGTGCACAAAGATAAATGGAAGCCTTTTACCAGCTGGAAACCACATTTCACTTCCTCCGATCCCTATGGTATAATAACTCGCTGGAAAAGCTAATGTCCTTACCCAGGACTGTGAGGCATCTGTGTCATGGTCTGGAGGCTGAAGTATGAAAGTAGACCTGATTCACCTTTGCCTTCCAAATCACAAGCAAATGTCTCCTGTAGCCATCCTTAACATCGAGCTATGCAAAGACTAGGAGCCCAGGAAATGAAGTTTCAGCTTATGGAGACAGCCAAACGGCAAAGGTACTACAGGCTGGCTAACAAGGGAGGTAGGTGATTCTTAGGAGTTTTCTGCTCCCTCTTGAACTGGAGCTGGGAGCAATGGCAACCATGGACGAGTCGGAGCCTTTCAATGAGAAACTCAGACTTTTCTGAACCTTGGGGAAAGCCCCTCCAATCCCCACTTCAGGCCCATGATAAACCCAGTCTGGCTTAAACTTCTTTCATTCTGTAGGAGGCAAAGAGGGAGAGAAAGAACGGAGGTGGATGCTTCGATGATTCATTTCCCCGAGTTGACGATAATTTCTGTCCACTTCACATCAAACCGCCAGACAAAAAACATATATTCTTAGTGCAAATGAAATCTGGAGCGGTGTACTGATGTGGGACTACGTGGGGGAGCGTTAGGCACTTGACAAGGACAGAAGAATGAAAATGGAGATTGCTGGGAAGCGGAATGAATGAGCTAGTTGTACATGGGCACCAAACGCTATTTCCTTTGCTTCATTCTGGGGTTACAGAAAGACTACGTTCCTGGTCTCCTTTGAAGTTAGACTGGGTGATATGCTTGGGTTCTGGCCACTGAGATGTAGTTGGAAATAATGTCAATCACTTGTCCCAAGCCTCACCATTAAAACTATGCTATGCAATCTCCCCATTGTACTGTCCCTTCAGAAACAGGCACATAAAATGTATACTGAGATGCTAAAACAGAAGAAGCATTTGGGACTGCAGATTCCTTATGTGGCTGACAGCTGTCCCAGGGAGTAGCTCAACCCACACCAGACTTGGTTGAAGTGACCTATATGCCTGTTCACTCAGGCCACTGAGTTACAGGTTTTTTGTTTCTGCAGCACAGTCTATCTTATCCTGTCTACTATAGAAACTGGTACCAGAAACGAGTTTTACTGAAATGTAAATGTAAATTACAGTGTCAGGCCATGAGGAATATCCTATCAGCTGCTGGGAAGATAGTGACTCATGTTCTGCAGTCTTCTAGTTTGATCTCTTGCTGCGATAAAACACTCTAACCAAAAGCAACCTGACAGAGAAAAAGGTTTGTAAGTGGAGGCAGAGTTTCTCTGTCCCAACAGCCCAGTCCCAAATAACTGACTCAGAGGCTAAATATGAATTATAAATGCTTGGCCAATAGCTCAGGCTTGTTACTAGCTAACTCTAATACTTAAATTAACCCACGCTTCTATTTATGCTTTGCCACGTGGCAGTACCTTTATTAGCATTGCACATTCATCTCCTGCTCCCTCTGTGTCTGGCTGGCAACCCTCACTCCTCCCTTTTCTTTCCCATCATCTTTAGTTTGGTCACTCCACCTACACTTCCTGCCTGACTACTGACCAATCAGAATTTTATTAAACCAATTTGAGTGACAAATCTTTACAGTGAACAAGAGAATTATTCCAGAGCAAAGATTTAGTTGGCTTACAATTCCAGGTTAGAGCCCATCATTTTGGGGAACTGAAAGCAGAAACTCGAGCAGCTAGTCACATCACATCCACAGTCAAGAGCAGACAGAATATATGTGTCCTTCTCTGCTGCATAGTCCCTTGTTGGCTTGCTCTAGTCATAGAGTTCATGGCCCATGAAATGATGCCACCCACAGTGGGCTGGGTCTTCTCACATCAATTACCAATCAAGACAATCACCCAAGGACTTGTTCCCAGGCCAACCTGATCTAGATAATTCCTCAACTGAGGCTCTCTTCCCAGGTGACTCCAGGTGATGTCTAGCTGTCAGTCAAGACTAAAGCAGCACATACAGTAACAAATATTCTGTCAAACTTGCATTTGCAAATAGGGACAGGCTGAGAAATCCTTTGCATGGCAAGAAGACTCAAGGTAAAAATGAGGCTGAGGAATGGGGTTCAATTCCCAGCACTCACAAAGCTGCTCACAACTATCTATAACTCCCATTCTGAGTGAACTCCCCCTCTGCCCATAAATCTTAAAATGTCTGCAATTAAATGCAGAAAGCAAGGTACAGAGATGAAAAAGCAAGGAAGTATGGCAGATAGTAAAGGTATGTCCTGGGGCTGGAGAGATGGCTCAGCAGTTAAGAGTGCTTACTTCTTTCATAGGAAACCCAGGTTTGGTTCCCAGCACCCACAATTACCTGTAACTCCAGTTCCAGGGGATCCAATGCCTTTTTCTGACTTCTGTTGGCACCTGTATGTATGGCGCATATAAACCCAAGCACACACATGTATACACACATTTTTAAAACATATCTTGGGTTTTGAATATGACCACTGCAGTGGCTAGGAGCAAGCATTTGAGTGGCCCATTACATCTTGAAGGGTCTCTGTTGTCAAAGAAATCTTGAACCTGAATCAGATGAGCAAAACCTTTCTTGAGTTAGGCATGGATATAAAACAACACTTGGGCTCCCAACATGAACAGGAAACTGGCTGAGAATGTTTCGTGACCCCTCTGGAAGGGATTTCCCCAGGACCTGTTAAATATGGAAAAGGAAGATGGTGGAAGGAAAATAACCAACTAGAAGAAAACTTAGGACCAGGTAAGAGGCCTTCTTCACATTAGCATCTGAGAAATGCGACAGACTATGAGCGTTCTATCCCCCATCCTTCCCTTTTCAGAACACTGGGGTTTACTATGGCCTCTTGTTCCATTACTGGGTTGAGGCTGAGGAAATGGGGATGCTGATAATTGGTGTTGTCTAAGTTTGGTGGTCTGAATGAGAATGTCCCCCATTAGCTCGTGGGTTTGAACACTTGGTCCCCATTTGGTGGTGCTGTTCAGGGAGGTGATGGGACTTTTGGGAAGTGGAGTCTTGGTGGAGGAAGCATGCCACTGGCCGTAGTCCTTGAGAGTTTATAGCTTTGCTCCAGTTTCAGCTCACTATCTCTGCTTCCTGCATGTGGATAAGGACGAGATCACTGAGCTCTCCACTGCTGATGCCATGCCTTCTCTGCCATTAGGAATACATAGCTCTGGAACCGTAAGCCAAAATAAACTGCCTTCTTAAGTTGCTTCTGGCTATGATATTTTATCACAGCAATAGAAGAGGACCTAATATACTTGAGAATCAGTTGGCCTAAGAGAAGAAATCTATGCATCCATAGATGAAACAGCTCTGTGTTTCAGGATTCTTTGGGGTAACACAAAGTACCCTGATGCCAGTAGTTTAAGCAGCAGTGATTTCTTCTTTCCTTTAGTTCCCTGAATCAGGGATGCTGGCAGGGCAGATCCTCAACTCTACCTGCCATTAGCCAACATCATTCACTCAGTTGCATTTAGCTGGGGACTAGGCCAGAGGAGTTTCACCCATGTGTCTGGCTCTTGGGTGCTCATGTGGCCTCTGAGATCTATGCACATGGCACATCATCCTTCATCAGAGTAGCTTCCTTGTAGCATGTCACTGGCTTCCCAGGGCACCAAGGCAGAAGCTACCTGTGGTGATATTGTGTTCCCCAAAATATTGTGCACCCTAATAAACTTATCTGGGGTCAGAGAACAGAACAACCACTAGATATAGAGGCCAGAAAATGGTGGCACACACGCCTTTAATCCTATCACTTGGGAGGCAGAGATCCACCTAGATCTCTGTGAGTTTAAAGCCACACTGGAAACAGTCAGGCATGGTGACTCATGCCTTTAATCCCAGGAAGTGATGGCAGGAAGCAGAAAGGTATTTAAGGCATGAGGACGAGAAACTAGAGCCTGGTTAAGCTTTTAGGCTCTTAGCAGCAGTTCAGCTGAGATCCATTCGGATGAGAACACAGAGGCTTCCAGTCTGAGGAAACAGGATCAGCTGACGAATTGGCAAGGTGAGGTGGCTGTGGCTTGTTCTGCTTCTCTGATCTTCCAGCATTCACCCCAATACGTGGCTCCGGGTTTGTTTTTATTAATAAGACCTTTTAAGATTCATGCTACAGCTACGGGCACTTGTTAAGGGGAAGGCCAGAACTGATGTGACGTCACTTCTCCCACACGCGTTGGCCAAAGGGGGTTAAAAGTGTTATAGTTGGGACATAAATGGTCTCCACCCAAAGAAGTTCTTGTGGTGAGGACTTGGTCCTCAACTGGTCCTCAGCTATTTGGACACTTGAGACCGTAGGGCCAAGCTGAAGGAAATGTGTTACTGAGATGGGCCTTTTGCGTATCTTGTCTCCAGCCTCCATCACTGCTTCCCTGTACACACTGACTACAAGCCTGGAACCCACAGAGCCAAAGGCCATGGACTAGAAGCGCTGCTCCTCCTTTTAAGCTCTCCTGTCACATGCTTTACCACAGTGCCCAAAATGCTAACACAGAAAGTATTGGAATTTGAATCTGAAGTGTTCCTCCCAAAAGACTCACATGTTCAAGGCTTAGGCCCCTCTCTAGTGGTACTATGGAGGAGTAAGTGGATCACATGGATGATAACCTCATCCATAGACTGATCAACAGATGAGTTCACATTAAGGGAGATATTGAGAGCTAGGGTCTGATTGAAGGAAGCATGTTACTGTGGCAGGCTGTCTTAGCTAGGGTTTCTATTGCTGTGAAGAGACACTATGACCACGGCAACTCTTATGAAGGAAAACATTTAATTGGGCCTGGCTTACAGTTCAGAGGTTCAGTCAATTATTGTCATGGTGGGGAGCATGGCGGCTACAGGCAGACATGTTGCTGGAGCTGAGAGGCCTACATCTTGACTCAGAGACAACAGGAAGGTGACTGACTGTCACACTGAGTGAAGCTTGAGAAAAAGACCTCAAAGCCCTCCCCCACAGTGACATACTCCCTCCAACCTACTCCCACAAGGCCACACCCCCTACTAGTGCCACTCCCTATGGGGGCCATTTTCTTTCAGACCACCACACGTGCCTTTGTTCCCAGCCCCTTTCTGTCTCTGCTTCCTGTTACTGTGAGGTAGGAAGCTTTCCTCCACTATGCCCTTCCACCATATTTCTGTCATAGGTCCACAGCAATGGAAACATCGACTCACAGCTGAAACCTCTGACATCAAGCAACAGAATAGTCTCCTTCCTCCTTGAAATGCTCCCTCTGGGACGTTACCTCACAATAACAAAACCTCGACCAGCACGGAAGGCCAGGCCAGATTCAAAGGCAGCTGCTAGAGCTTGAGCCTGGACATCGCTCTAAGCCCCCACGTGTTAAGGGTTTGGTCCTTGCTTGGTGGTCTTAGGGAGTAGTGGAACCTATAAGAGGTGGATTTAATATGTGTGGGGTCTTTGGCCGTTGAGAATGTGCCCTTGAAGAGGATTATGGGACCCTGGTTTCTTCCTGTCTCTCTCAATCCCAACCACAAGGTGAATGGGTTATTCTGTCACACACTACCCACTGTGACAGGCCAACACTGGCCCAAAACAATGGGACAAATTGTTCATGAACTGAAACCCTCAATGATGAGTCAAAATAAACCTTTGCTCATTGTGTTAGTTATTATAGTAACAGAAAGCGGATTACCACAGGAGGATGGTCAAACTCCTCCTCCCGGGAGGTGGAGCGGCAAGCCCAGTGAAGGAAGAAACTACATGGAGATTGCCACGCCCACACATTCAGACCGTTAAAGCTGGCTAGAAGAAAAGAACTTACTCCCCCCCCTCAGGTTAGCCCCTACCTCCATATGGGTGTGAGCTAAGCCCAGCTGGGCCCTGCTGAATGATAAATCCCTGAGGAAAATATATGTTGCTTCAAGCCACTATTGGCTACATATCTAATACACAGTCAATCACTGATCACAGGCTCTATATTTGTAAATTCACCTATCTATCCGTAAACGTATATGCACACGATGAATGAATGAATGTAATTTGAAAAACCAACTAGAACAAAAGAAGACCGCTGGTAGCGGTGTCCTAGGTCCCATCGTTCCTTCTTCTAAATGTCTCACACTAGCTCCAAGTCACACACTTTTCATACGTTAATGTGACCTTGCTACACCCCCATCAGCATATGCAGTAAATGTCTCTACTTCTTAAAGCTTGATAGACCTCTGTGACCACCTCAACTAATAGCATATGCCAAAAGCGACGCTAGGTGATGTCCAAGGTTACAGCATAAATGGAGATAGCTTCCATATGGCTCTCTACCTTGGGACCACATGCTTTGAGAGTCCTGAGCCAACATGTTAAAACCTCTGGCTTCCTCAGAAATTCCATGTCAGGGAGACCACACAGAGTGGCCACAGCAGAGGCGAAGGCCGGGAGAGCTCTACCTACTCTAATTTCCAGCTGCTTGGGTCTCTCCAGGCCAGATGGCAGATGTGTGAGAGAGCAAAGTGGAAACTGCAGCCCCAGCTTTCCAAGTTTTCTCTCATTGCCTCGGCAAGACACGTGACAAGAGCGGCTTTCTTCTGACTCCCGGCCTGAGTGGATGCATCCATCACAGCAGGGAAGGCTTGCGGTGGTGGGACTTGAGCCTGAAGCTTGCGCCATCTCCACAGTCAGGAGGCGGAAGGGAATGCTGGTATGCAAGTGGCTACCTCCATTCCCCTTCTTACCTTGTTCAGAACCCCAGGCCATGGGATAGTGCCACCTACATTCAGGATAGGTCCTCCCTCCCCAGCTGAACTTCTCTGGAAACATCCTCACAGACACACGCAGAGGTGTGCTTTCTAGGTGATTCTAAACGTCATCTATCAAGGCAGAAGAGATGGCTCAGAAGTTAAGATCATTTGCTGCTCTTGCAGGAGACCCAGGTTCAGTTCCCAGCACCCACACAGCAGCTCATAATCTTTTGCAACTTCAGTTCCAGGGGATCTGCGCCCTCTTCTGGTTTCTGAGAGCACCAGGCACACACATGCTGCACATACATATATGCAGAGAAAACAGTTGCACGCATCAAATAAAAATAAAGAAAATAATAAAAAAAATTAAATAAATCCCGTGAAGTTGACAGTGAAGATTAGCCACAACAGAGATGTCTCCATTGATGCCAAGATGGCGTAGTGGTGGACTCCCCCACCTGGGCCCTGTCATCAGGAGGGAGACGGGTGCGGCGGATATGAAGCTTGGTGGAGTGCTTGCCTAACACGTGAAGCTCTGGATTCCATCCCCAAAATTGAAAGAAAACAGTGGATCGGGGAGCAGAGAGGAGGAGGAGAGGGAGAGAAAGAGCAGATGACTTCGATTTATTTAACCACTGGTTTCAAATGAAAGCAACAAGAGTAACTGTTTTGTTGTAAGGGAAAGCCAGAGTTTAAACACTTCATCATTCACTCCAACTGGCCTCACATCTACAGTCCCAGTCTGGTAAATAAGCTTCAGATATGTGTCTGCCTGTGTAAGGCAGCAACACCCACCAGCTCACTGGAGGATTAGGGCCCCTTGCCTGTCTTCCTGTAGGTCAAGAGGTTGCCAAACACACGTGTAAGGAGACAAGGGAATTTCTGGAACACGAGGAGCAAAAAGAGATAATGGTTTGCTTCAGGCTGGAGGAGGTTGGGGACGGTTAGAACACCATCTGTGAAAATGGAGAGACGCTGTTAGTGAAGAGGGGAGCACGATTGACTCGGGGATCTCTCTCGGGGTCTGGTCTGCTGCATCTACAATCCAGACCTACAGTCAGGCTGAGCCCACAGCTAAAGGATTATCTCAGAGACAGGCAGAAGGCCAGACATTCCTGTGCTGGGGAGTGGTGGATCGGCCAAACACGTGCAAAAGGGCTTGTTCGTCTACATTCCAACTAAGTCCTCGCCCTCATGAAACTTCCTGTGTTTTTCGTGGAAAGAACATGGGCTCTGGAATCCGACGGCCCTTCAGCTGTCACCCACTGTGTTACCTTAAGCGAGTCATCTAAGCTGTCTGGGCCTCACATACCTAAGTGGAAATCTTAATGCCTGCTCAGAAGGCTCCGAAAGAATTAGAGTGAACTCAGGAGCATCTGGCACGAAGCAGGTGGTCTCCTTCCCTCCCCTCCTCCTACCAACATGCATGCCCAGAGAGGGTCTCGGGCTCTTTAAAGGATCTTGTGTGTTTCTGGCTGTGGGGACTCAAGTAGCTCCCCTCCCACCCTGCCCCTCATTTTACACCTGCAAAAGCAAAGCCGAGAACCGTTTATCTGCGCCCTAATCCCTGGAACCTGTAATGCCTTATATGGACAAGAAAGGACTTTGTAGATGTGATTGAATTAAGGATCATGAGATAGGGGGATTACTCTGAATTACTCAAGTGGATACAAAACGCTACCACAGGTGTCCATAAAAGAAGAAAACAACAGGACATATTAGAGGAGATGAGGCCATATGAGCCCAGGGGCATTGAATGAAGTGATGCAGCCACTGGGTTGGAGAGCAGCCCCCCAGGAGGGCAAGATGTAAGGAAAAGAGTTCTCCCCAGCGCTTCCAGAGGGAACTTGGCCTGGTGGATGCCTTCACCTCAGTCGTATGAACAGGGGACTTCAGGCTTCTAGAAGCTGGAGCTGTCGAGTTTGTGGTAATTTGTCTTGGCAACCACAGGACAGTAACAGAGTAACTGAATATGTGATGCCAAGGAGGGAGTTAAGAAAGGCCAACTGGGTGGTGGTGGCGGCGGACGCCTTTAATCCCAGGCAGGTGGATCTCTGTGAGTTCGAGGCCAGCCTGGTCTACAGAAAGAGTTCCAGGATGCCAGCGCTACACAGAGGAACCCTGTCTCAAAAACCTAAAATAAATAAATAAATAAAAAGAGAGAAAGGAAAGGCCAGCTCTGAAGCCACACTCTAAAAAGTGAACCCTCCCTCACAGTTCCACTAGCTGGGCTTGCCCTGGAGCTGTCCTCTAATGGCACCGACTCTAGTCCCTCAGCCTGGCATCCCCCACAGGAAGTGCCAGGCAAGGAAGTGAGTGAAATCCAGGAAGACAAGAATAGCCTGTGCCAACTGTCCAAAGCCCTGGCATCAAACCTGAAAGCCATCTGCCAGATCTGGCCTCTGACTGCATGAAGGGTCCCCAAGGAGGACAGAGCAGGCACAAGACAAAACATGAATGTGGTGCCCCCTACAGGTCATACCTTCTTTGGGACGTGGTTAACAACCCTAATCCTTTCTCAGAGCCTCCAGAAGAGTTAACAACTCTTGGTATACCAACTCCTATGGAAACACACAACCATTTGAATGACCCACTGACCATTTGGGCCTGGAAAAGTACATCTCACTGAACACTAATAGCATGTGACATACTGCGTATGGGTGCCTCAGTAGAAACTATAGACCATAGCTTGCCAATTCAACTATAGACCAAACTTGGCAACCTGGAGCCACCGCATCCCCCAATATGACATCTCCCTGCTGCATGTGACCTGGTTCCCTTTTAGGGATCACCGTAACTGCCATCTCCCCCATTCCATGTCCCTAGCTTTCTCCCAATACCAGAGTACTCAAGACTACTCCAGCAGAGAAGCCCCGAAGACTGAAGACTACTGTACAAATGGGACTTTCATTCTGAAAGGGAGGGGCGGCCGTTCTTTTTAGGCATCTGCCAGTTGACCAAAGGAATGACCTTATTTGAAGACCCCTACAGGGAAAACAAAACAAAACAGGAAACAAAGCAAACCTCGAGGGCTAAAGAGACTGCAAAGCAGTTAAGAGCATAGTCTCAGCTCCCACAGACGGCGGCTCGAAACTACCGGTAACTCCAGCATCAAGGGATCCAACACCCTCTTCTTCTGGTCTCCATGGGTACTCTCACTCACACGTGTACACACACACACCTAAGAAGACACTGTGAGACAGAGAGTATAAGGGTGACGCTATTGATAATGATGCTCAGATCCCAAGTGTGAACTAGGCCTCTCCCTGACAATACACAGGCTTCCTGTATGATTTCCCTTCTGTGACTAGAGAGTCCACTAGCTTACCACTCAACCTCCTTCCCTTTCCTTTTAGACACGTGACCAAGCTACGTTTGCCATTCTCCCTCACAGTGGGGTGTAGTCATGCGACTGTGGGGTGTCCTGGCCCATAAGACCTTCCACACCACTCTTGGCTCTCTTCCCTTGGCTACCATTTAGAGGACAGTCTTTAGGACAATCTTGAAATGAGGTGACCCAACGTCCCAGTTTGCTAGGAACTGTCCCTGTTTTAACACTGGAAATCGAGAATCTACGGAACCACACTCAGTTGGAGACAAAACTGGAATGATTGGTCACCCTGCTTGAAAGGTGCCTGGGGAAGGTGACAGGGCTTCTATCAGCCTGGGTGTCAACCTTGAAAGACTGTACACGCAGAGTATCCTCCACCCTACCACACCCCTGCTACTCAGCATTACCTGTTTTGGAATTCTTGTAAGCAAAAATAAACTGAGATTTGCTATGCTGTGTGTTACTTCAGCTAGCATACGCTTAACTGATACACCATCTAATATTTTTGGAGAAACCCCAAAATATCCCCTGTTCTCTTAGCTACTGTTTTGAGAAGACAGACACTGGTTATAAATAGGAAGCCTGTGTATTATCAGGGAGAGGCCTAGTTCACACTTGGGATCTGAGCATCATTATCAACAGCGTCACCCTTTTACATTCTGTCTCACAGTATCTAATGTGCTCATAGAAAATCTGTAGTGTGAATGCACACCTAATTCCTGAAGAAAAAACACCGTCAATCAACTCCTGTTTTAAACGTAATATAAAAATGAGCTTTTCTGTAATAATAATTGCTTTATAACCAATACTCAGAATTCAGCTTTGAGAATATTGAGTTTTCTCCATGTTAAATCCATCATGTACATTACTTTAAACTGTTTAAATGATTAAAAATGTATGTGTGTATGTATATATGTGTATGTATATGCATACATGTAAACATGATAGACAGTCAATGTCCTGTGCGTTCCTCAATCACTCTCCTTATTTTGGGGACCGGGCCTCTTGTTGAACCTGGAGCTCACTGATTGGCTAAAATGACTAGTCACCAGCCCCAGTCTCTGTCTCTCCGGCCCTGGGATTACAGGCGTTGCCGCCACCCCAGATTTCTATGTAGATGCTGGGGCTGCGTTCATGCCCTTGGGGGCAAGCACCTTACTGCTTGAGCATCTCTTCAGCCCCCTGGAATCCAGGTTTCTTACAGAGTTTGTGTTTGGGGTACAGTGGTTCATCTAGCGCTGCTGTGATTTGGAAATAAAATGGTCCCAGGGGCACACACGGTGATGGCTTGGACCCAAATCATAGCGCTACTGGGATCTAACCTCACCAATGAGCTGGTCCACACATGAGTTCATAGCCTGCTCATAGCCTGGAGCGGCTGAGAATGGGAACTGGATCCTGGGGCATGGCTTTGGCGGGTACATCTCTTCTCCAGACACTTCTGTGTTTCTGACTGCCACGAGGCACACAGCTTTCCATCACCACGCCTCCCTGCCCTTTCGGCTTCACCACATGCCTAAAAGCAATGGAGCCAGCTGTAGACAGAGGCCTCTGGAGCCGGAAGCTGAAACCAGATCCTCTGTGAAGTTGATTTTTGTCATAGAGACAAAAGCAGACAAATACAGACAAGACTTTATGTCTTTTGAATCCATCAACCAATCAGAAATCGGGTCTTCCGTGTGGTCCAGTAGACTGTTACTAGGCAGGAAAAAGAAATGAAGTATCAAGCTGCAAAAGGACACGGAGTTAACTTAAATACAGATTGCCGAGGGCAGCAATACGAAAAGGCTGATCCTTGTGGTTCCCACCATAGAAAATTGTGAGACGTGCAAACCTCTGAAGACAGCGAACATGAGGACTGCCAGGTGGAAGGGCAGGATGGATACCTAGATGAACGGAGCGCTGGGGTCCTAGGGCAATGAAACTCCCCGGTGTGCTACCGAAATGTGTGTGGCAACCTCACAGAAAGTGGAAACCAGGGCCATAGCCGGGTGGCGGTGCACACCTTTAATCCCGGCACTCTGGAGGTGGAGTCAGGCAGATCTCTGTGAGTTCGAGGCCAGCCTGGCCTACATAGTGAATTCCAAGACCACCAGAGCTACATGATGAGACCCTGTCTCAAAAGTTAATTAATATTCATTCATTCATCAGAGCCAAAAGTCAACTATGTGCTTCAGTAGATAATAATATACCAATGCTGGTTCATTGACAGTAACAAATACCACACTATTGCAAGAGAGGAGAAAGAGAAGAAAAGAGGAAGAGAAAGGAAGTACATAAGAACGCTGTTCTGTGTGGAGTGCTTCTGTGAACAGAACACTCTCCTGAAAATACTTTTATAAGAGAAACGACAACGACCACGAACGTTGCTTTTTCAATCTTAGGACTATTGGTGGAGTTCTTGCTTAGCATGAAGTCCCTAGGTTTAATCCTTCTGAGTGCAGAGGCCGGGCACAGGGGTGCACACCTGTAATCCCAGCACTGGGGAAGCAGAGACAGGAGGATCAGGAGTACATGGTCATCTTCAGCTAGCAGGTTACTTAGTGAGTTTGGGCTAGCCTGGGATTACATGAGACCCTTTTTAAAAACAAACACGGGGTTGTGGAGGGTGGCTCAGCAACTAAGAGCACTTGGTGTTCTATCATGAGGAACAAGATTCAGATCCTAGCACCCATAATGGGGGGTTCACAAACACTTGTAACTATACCTCTAGGGAATCCAATACCCTTTCTGGCCTCCACAGGCATCCATGTACACGCACATGCACACGCAAACACACGCACATGCACACGCAAACACACACACACACACACACACACACACATCTTTAAAAACAAAACAAAACTTAAGAGCCAGGCCTTCAATTCCAGCACTCAGGAGGCAGAGGCAGTTGGATGTCTGAGGTCCAGGCCAGCACATGGTACCTTAGTGAGACCTAATCAAATTAAGATTAAGGAAACAATATCTGTTGACCCATTGAAGGCACATAGCTCACAGCTGCAGGTCCTGCAGGGCAGGTATAAGACTGCCCGAATCCCCCACCCCACCCAGGGTGGGCAATGGAGGACAAGTGGCCTCCCGGGTTGGATCAGACAGACAGGTAGAGTGTAAAGGTATCAGGGCAAACAGGAAATGTTCCTGTTGCAATGGGGCCAGGGTCTGGAGCAACCTTGTGAAGTCGAGCTGGCAAGATTTAGGGTTAGGGCCTAAGAGCAAAGCACCCCTTGAAGCCAGAATTCAGGAAGGATCCAGGGAGGGCCAGAATCAGCAGTGACCCCTAGGCTGGGCCTCCCCACAGGCTTCCTCGGGGCATGGGCCAAGGCCGCAGGGGACAATCCAAGCAGGAGGCTGCTGGGCCGCAGCTGGACGCTGCTTCCTGCGCAGTTACTAGAGAACACACGCACGCGAATACCTGCAATATTGAGAGCTCTCAGATGCCCATGTTTTATTCATACCCATTAGCATGGGGTCTGCAGGCCCCCGGAGTCTGAAGGAAATGAGAAAATCACAGAATGTCAGTGCTGTAAGAGGCCTGCGGAGTGATCTAATCCAGGCCTTCTTTTTGCCAGGAGGAAATTGAGGCCCACGGAGGGAGGCAACCTGAGGCTGCCCACAGACAAAGAGCCAGGTTGGGCCTGCGGCTCTCACCATCACCAGCTTTGGTTTCATCCCTCCCTCCCTCCATCCTTTCTTCCGTCCTCCCTACCACCCTCTCTCCCTCCCTTCCTCCTCCTTTCCTTCCCTCTCTCCCTTCCTTCCCCCTTCTTTCCTTTCTTCTCCCTCCTTCCCTCTCTCCCTTCTTTCTTCCCTCCCTTTCTTCTTCCTCCT
>CABHPQ010101466.1:0-10023 GCA_902168405.1 Peromyscus aztecus
GGCAGAGGTAGGTAGATCTCTGTGAGTTCCAGACCAGTCTGGACTACCTGGTGAGTTCTAGGACAGCCAGAGCTATATAGTGAGACTCTGTCTCAAAAAAACCAACAAAACAAAACAACATCTCTTCATAGGCTGTAAGTGAAGAAATAGCTCAGTGAGGCCTGAGGAGGCAAAGGCAGGAAGATTGTCAGAGGTTTGAGACCAGCTCAGGCTACACAGACCCTCTCTTAAACCCCCTCCCTTCAAAAAGATCTCAAGTTGGTGAGACTTAAAGCTAGGCAGTTCATCTCTACCAGGTGTGATCCTGTAATGGGACTGCCTGGCCTCGTGGGGACCTGGGCCTCGTCTGAAACATCTGTACCCTCAGCAGGACGGGCTCCTGGGACCTCACAGGTACAGCTTTGCTCTCCTGTCAGGGATCAGCAGACCCCATCTCTGAAGGGCCAGGTATCAACTGCCACTTCCTGAGGGCCATCTGGCTGCCGTCTTTCTTACATAGCCTTGTCCCTGAGCGGCCAAGCCCAATCTGTCACCAGAGCGATCTGTGTGTTCCAGGGAAAGCTGCCGACCAAGACAAGCAGCGGCTGGAGCTGCCTGGGGCACCGCTCTCTAGCCTTGGCCCTGTGTGACTAACGCAGGCCTGCCTGAATCTGCCCTCCCCACCTTGTCCTCTATTAGGAAACAGTCCTGGTGAGGTGTGCTCTTCCTGGCCGCCCTCCCGCTGAGAAGACGTACAGTTTTGAAAGGTAAGAATGTCTCGAGGGGAAGTGTAGAGCTGGGTTCAGTGTCCACATATACCAACTCAGTAGGGCTTAGGAAGATGTGGGGTTCGTCTCCCAGCTCCCACGTCTGTGTTCACAGATGAGCCACAATTTAATGTCCCAGGTGAAAATCTCACCCTGGTCATCCAGTTTCAGTGGCAAGTGTTTTGTCAGGATGGCAGTGACTCGCCGTGGGGCTTTGTACCAGAGGCTTCCACAGCTCAGTGTACTGGCATCTCCCAGGCAAGATACGACAGATGGGACCCAAGTGCTGAGGCTGTGCTTACTGCCCCGCTGAGGACTCTTCTTCCCCCGTAGCTGAGACTTGGTGGGGCCATAGCTGGAGATATGCAGGTTCTCCCAGCCTGCCGCTCAGGACCAGCCAGCAAGTGAGTAAGAGGATGGGGTCACCAGTCAAGAACCCTCTAGAGCAGTGGTTCTCAACCTTCCTAACGCTGCAGCCCTTCAACAAAGGGCCTCATGCTGTGGTGACCCCAACCATCACATGATTTTCGTTGCCACTCCATAGCTGTAATTTCGTTACTGTTAGGAACCATAATGCAAATATCTGCATTTTCTGATGATCTTAGGCGACCCCTGTGGAAAGACCATTTGAAACCCAAGGGATCGTGACTCACAGGTTAAGAACCACTGTCCTAGAGGGAACAGGACTAACAGAGCTCCCACAGAGCTGTCATGGACCCTAGCAGCCCTCCCAGTCACAAGGCAAGGGCACAGGGTAGAAGAGTCCAAGCCACTAAAGATCTGTTTCCAAGAGTTTGCCCTCCTCCCACACCCCTGCTCTCCTTACACTCAAATACAGTGTGAACAGCTTGCCTTTGCTCCCCCTGAACCCCTGCCAGCTTGAAAAGCAATAGACAGTAAGCTCTCATATGACTCTTGTCTGTCAGCATTCCGTAGCGGAAGTTGTAGGAATTATTCTCCCCAGGTTTCTGTGTTTTATACAGCAGTAGTTCTCTGCCGCTTAAACTAATGTGACACTCTCTTTATTCCCAGAGTGTATGGCCCAGCAGAATCTCAGGCAACGGTGTTTGGAGATATACGTCCCCTCCTCATATCCCTTTTGGATGGGTGAGTTCAGATATTTCCAAGACCAGTGCCAGAGTTCCATTTGAATATCAGGGCCTCTCATTCCAGCCATAGGATGACTGGAACTTCAGGGCTAAGGGAGTCACAGGAGAGCTGGTGTTGCCCCCGGCATGGTTCAGTGTCTGTCAGTGGAGACCGTCTCTCCTGGAGCAGAGCAGAGTGATGGAGGACTAGCATCACATGATCTCCTGGGCTCCGAGCCGTGCTGCGTCCACCATGTGCACTGTCAGCCTGGAGGGGCTGCTTTTTCCACCACATGGGTCTCTTTAGAACTGTCCAGATTTGTCTTCTCTTGTTTTTACTAATTAAACTTGACAGTTTCACACAGTTGCGTGCGCGCGCGCGCGCACACACACACACACACACACACACACACATCTTGCCCCTTACTGTCCCTTATCTTCCTCTGTTAGCACCTGCTTCCCTAAGTCTCTGTCTCATGGTTGTGTTCTTTTGCTATGATCCACTGAGTTTAACCAGGACCATCTGTGTGACAGCAGGTTTGGAACTAGCCAATGGAGCTGGTGGGCTCGGCATTGGGACCACAGCTGAAGACAAGGACTCAGCCTCCCCCTGAATCCACTAGTAGCCAACAGTTCAGCAGAGGGTGGGGCCCAGTGAGCCTCCCCCCTGTTGGCTGCTGGTTAAAAGGCACAGGCTTGTGTAGGCCTGGTGTAGGCAACTGCAGCTTCTGTGGCTACGATTGTGACGGCTGTGTCACGCTCAGAAGAGAGCGGTCACAGCCCTGCCCCATCTGCAGGTGCCTCCATTCTTTCTGTCTTCCCTCTAGGGTGTCCCCTCTGCCTTGGGGGGATGGTGTACATGTCCTGTTCAAGGCTGAGTGCGATGGCTGACTTCTCAATAGAAGCTTTAAAAGCCACGGGGCTTCGGAACCATGTATTTCAAGTTCTAAGAGGCCGCAAATGCCAGCCCAGACTACTCACTATGCCCTGCAAAACTGTCTGTCATAATTGAAGGCGAAAGAAGAACACTCCACAGCAAAAACAGGTTAAAGGAATCTATGACCACCAAGCCAGTCCTACAGAGAACCCTGGAAGGGGAACCTACTGCCAAGCAGGAGGATGAGCACACCCCGGAGGCTCCACGTGGAAAACAAACGGTGCTTGCACAGTTGTTAGGAAAGTAGGCCTAAGAAAACAAACACCACACAACAGAAGGGCCATAACTAATAGACGTCTTTTAATAGTGGCCTCGAACAGTAACAACTTCAATTCCTCATCCAAAAGAAATGCAAGCTAGCTTACTGTATTAGAAAACAGGAGTCATTTTGTTGTTGCTGTCTTCAGAAATAAACCTCACCTTCAAGGATAGACAGCTCCCTAGAGTAAAAGAATGGAAAAGAGTATTCCAAACTAATAGGACAAGGGAACAAGCAAGTGTTGCTATTATTTTTTTTCCTTTGGTTTTTTCAAGGAAGGGTTTCTCTGTGTAGCCCTGGCTGTCCTGTAACTCCCTCTGTAGACCAGGCTGGCCTTGAACTCAGATCTGCCTGCCCCTGCCTCCTGAGTGCTGGGATTAAATGCACCACCACCATGTGGCTAAGTGTTGCTCTTCTAATACCTGACAATCAGAAGCCAAAATTAATCAGAAAAAATCAAGGTCACTATGTAATGTCCACTAAGAGGACATTACAGTACTAAACATATGCACCAAACTTGGGTGTACCCACCTTCATACAAATAGTTCAAACACTGTTAAGCATAGACCCGCAGATTAACCCCAACACAGAAATAGTAGGTGACTTCAGTAACTCACTTTTATCAGTGGACAGGTCATCCAGACCAAAAAAAAAAAAAGGAAATATTAAGGTTAAATGATATCATGGACCTAAGAGGCATCTGCAGAACATTCCACCCAGGTTCTTTTTAAATTTTTAAATTTAAAATTCTTAACCACTTTAAAGACAATTGAGAACAACAGCGCCTGACTGGGGAGCTCTCTGCTTGGAGAACCATTCTTCTGGTCTTGGGAAGCATAGCCACTGGTTCCAGCAGGGCAGAGACTGCATCACAACACTCAAAGCCAAGACTTTGAACTTGAGGGCGTTTTGAGAAACTGATTTTGTAGAGAAGTTTCTCTAAAACTTCCCCAAGAAGACTTTCCTAGCAAAGCAGGAACTGCCGTCACCACACTGCTGCCTTTAGCCAGTGTGCTGTGTGGCCAGAGGCCTGGCAGTCTGCAGAGCGAGGTCTGCTGTGGGACACCCACATCTCCACTGCCACTTGTCTACGGGCCAACCTTCCTTTCATCTGGGATGCATTTCCTGCTTCAGCTCTGTTCTTACATCTATCCAAAAATAGGCCCTTCACCAGAAATGACAGGGAGGTTCTGGTCAGTCCTCCCTCCTCCTTTAACTAAGTGGAGTGGACATCGTGGCTAGACCACCCACCAGACTTGCTTTTCCATCTCGAGCCCAGCACACGGCATCTTTTCAAGGGCCGTGCGTCCTTCAGCTCCACATGTCTCATGGCTCAGCCCCGCGAGGAGCCTGACTGTTAGTTGCAGTCAAAGGCATCACACTTGGGACAAGCGCCTAGGACGGTGTCAGGAGGGTGGCAGAGGTGTGGGGTGTGGTCTGCACTGAGTCTTTGCAGCTTTAGAAGGAAAACACCTGCTGGCTTAGAGACCCGACCTGCTCTGTTCTCCTCCTCGGGGTCCCTGAGCCGGGAAGAATGGAGTGATAAACCTAGAGGCAGGGCTTCTGTGTTCTCTCTATGGCTGCAGATGTGACACAGATGCCCACCTACCGGAACACTTTCACAAAACCGTTTATCAGCGAGTGGCACTGATGTGTTTAACTTGCAGGGCTAAACAGATAAGTCTGAATTGAGGTAATTAAGTCAGAATTGCCTAGGTGAGGAGTCCGTGGGCTGTTGGACATCTCCAGGTGATTCTAAGAGGCCATTGGGAATGTCTGCAGTATGCATTGGGCAGAAGGACCAGGAGGCCCGCTTCCTTACAGCCAAGAAAACCCAAAAGCTTAGATATAATTTTAATTCATAAACAATTGTAAATACTCCTTTAAATGTTTCCAGTCCGCTCATTGATGTTTTAGTTTAAAATAAAATGGCTAGACACAAAAAATAGGAATCATCAGTAACTCTGGGCTTGTGTGAAGTAAACTGTTTTCAGGAAACAGCAAATTACAGGACTAAGGGAGCACATGCTGCCCATCACATGGCCCTCAGTACCCAAATACTCACTGGGAACAAGAAGCCACAGACATTTGGATAGTGAGTTATATTTTAAAAGTGACTCATGGGCTGGTGAGGTGATTCAGTCAGTAAAGATGCCTGCTGACAATTCTGACAGTCTAAGTTCGATTCCCTAGAACCCACACCGTGGAAGGAGAGAACCAACTCCTGCATGGTGTCCCCTGACCTCCACGTGTGCTGTGACACACAGGCTATGTAGCAACACCCCCTACATACACTACACAAAGTAAATAAATAAAATATGTGAAAGAGGAAAATATTAAAAAAGTGGCTGTTACGGGAATAACCATAGGCATCAATGCTGGATCTGTGGTGCACACCTTCAAAGGAAACCATGCCATGCAAACCATTCCATCAGTCAGGTCTGACAAGCCTGGTTTCGGAAAATGAGTTTATATAAGGCGACTGACTCAACAACCACATTGAACATTAACAAGGTGACCACTGACAGTAACCCACAGGCTGGCAGAGGGGCGAAGTAGTGGGCCCTGGCAAAGGCCATCTGAGGCCAAGACAGGACCTGCTGCAGGGTATGTTGGGTGAGCTTCGCTTAATGAGAGGTTGTAGGGGACTGGAGAGATGGTTCAGCGGTTAAGAGCACTGACTGCTCTTCCAGAGGTCATGAGTTCAATTCCCAGCACCCACATGGCAGCTCACAACTGTCTGTAACGACAGGATCTGACACCCTCACACAGACATGCAGGCAGGCAGAACACCAATGCACATAAAATAAAAGTATAATAAATTAAAAAAAAAAATGAGAGGTTACACAAGGTGGCGATATTTGTGTCCAGGTAAAAACCTCCAGAGTCAACGACCTCAGACTCTGTTTATATTTTGCTGTACTAAGCAGGCTTTTGAATTTCAGGTACAATGTGTGCATTATGGCATATGGACAGACCGGAAGTGGGAAAAGCTACACCATGTTGGGGCCCTGCTCAGAAGGCGACTCTGCTCTGCTGTCAGGTGTGCGTGAAGACTTGGGGATCATCCCCAGAGCAGCTGAGGAACTCTTCAGGTATACCCCGCAGTGAGGATTCAGGGCAGGCTGATGGGTACTGAGGGAGCCCCGAGAGAACAAGCCTGGGCTGGAAGATGAACAGAGCTGGTGCCCCTGTCAGAGGCCGTTCAACCAACCCTAGCAGCAGCTCCTCGCTTCTGGGTGTTCTTGACACCCAGGCTGCACCTTCTCACCATGGGTTTATGCGGGAAGTCTATTGTTAGGATAGACGTTCCTGAGCGAGCTCTGAGTAAGACAGTTCATAGTAGAGGGGGTAGACAGGGCTGTGTGTCAGAAGGGAGGGCCTCGGGAGCCTATGCTTCAGTTATTGTAGAGGTTCCTGTCTATTTGGCCCATCAGAGGGCCCCCTGTCCCATGAGCACATCCCCAGAGGATACCTGCTGCTGCTGCTGCTGCTACTGCTAATCATTTTACCAACACAAGTTATCCAAGAAGGAAGACAGTGCTGTGGTCCTTGTGACCTGTCCCTGTGGCTGTCACTAGAGACCCTTTGGGAGGCCACTTTCCGAGCTGCCCACCTCTCTGTCTACGTAGACCTGAGGGGGGACGTTGCACGTCTCTAGTGAAACTACTGGCTTCTAGGGGTCGCGCACGCCCTGCAGGCAGCAACCCCACAGAGCATCGAGGTCAGGCTCCTACCCCTGCGAGTAGTTCTGTCTCTGGGATTCCTCTTGTGTTGCCCCTTTCATATCCTGAACACCAGAGCCAGACAATGACGTGGGAACTCCCACCTCCGCCTCTCCAAACCAGCGTTCATTAAATATTTGTGCACATGAACAGATGTGTTTATCAATTTGCATGTACTAACTGCTTCTGGAAAAAATGTTGCAAAATCCTTGCTAAATTTCCACTGTTCATGACTGTTATTTCCAGGAGACGTGCCAGCCTGGGTCACTGTGCTGTGGGGGCAGGCACTCTGCAAATCTCAGAGACATGTAGCTTTGAGGGTGAGAGGTGGCCCCTCAGAACATGGCACCCACATCCACAGGGAGCCATGCTTTTAGCTTGTTGAACAATACCAGAATTTGAGGGTACCCTTTTCCAGGGGTTGTCACAGCCAGACATTTCCCTACATGTGGAAACAGTGCACGCGGATTGCTTGCTGTGGGCCATTTTCTGGAGGCATCTTCCTCTTCCCAGCCGGGCCAGCTAGAGTTAGCACAAGAGCAACTGGACTGACAAGGGATCTGTCTCAAGCTCACTCAGATGACTGACCTTAGTGATCGAGGGTTGAGGGACCCAGGCCTCTGCCCTTGCTGACCCTGGATCTGCAGATGCTCTCGGCTCCTGGAGGCTCCCCTGTCTGCACAGCCAGCCGTGAGTTTCCCTGAGAGGCAAGCTCTGCCCCCGATGGCTTGCCTCTCATCTGCAATAGGGTTCTGAAACAAAATCTTCATAGATGGAGAAACCTGTCTTCAAAACATCCTGAGTTTTACTTTATCATATTTCCATGAGGCACGTACTTGCTTTAAGGAGTCAGTCACTCAGCCTCACCGTGCATGTTAAGAAGCATTTACATGCAGTGGATCACATTTCTACTCACAAACTAGTTTGTGATCAGGACATCATAGGAGCCCAGAAGTATCCCAAGGCTTTGGACCCCAGGAGCTGGAAAGACCTGCTGGCTGTTAGAAAACTCAGGGAACTGTCTAGAAATTAGATCACCTGCTTCACCTCACAGTGGATCACATTACTGACCTATGTTTGAGGTTCCTCATTCCTGGTGGGTGTATCTTAGCTCCATTCTCAACACTGTGATGGGTTGCCAGAGACAAGTTAAGGGAAGGAGGACTTATTTGGGGTCATGGTCCCCAGGGTTTAGTCCATGAGGATGGGGCAAGATTGGTGGCTGGGACAACAAGAGCTGGTAATGCGACTTCTTCACATGGCATCCATCAGGAAGCAGGGAGCCCAGGCCAGAGCAGGGCTGTGCTATAATTCTCAAGGCCTACCCCTGTTAGCTTACATCTGCCAAACAGGCCACACCCTCCCAAATAGCCCCATCAGCTGAGGACTAACTGTTCAAACACATGAGCCTCTAGGGGACATTCTAGCCCAACATGAACTTGCATCCTGCTATGTCTGAGGTCTTCCATGGGGACAGTGACGTACTGGGTCAGAATGAACCTGACAGAGTTAGGACCTGGTGCTCCTTGCCACACTTCCTTCATTCTCAAGGACAATCATAGTCGGAGTGTGGAGAAGGTTCTCCTCTTTATTTCCTATTCACTCTAGACCAGACTTTGAGAGCAACAGGTTCAGGGCATGTGTGAGTGACTTCCACAAACACAGGGTGGGAAGCTATCAGTTCTTCTACCCACATACAGAGCTGTAACATCAGGCTGGATGTCAGAGAATGTTTCTCTCTCTCTCTCTCTCTCTCTCTCTCTCTCTCTCTCTCTCTCTCTCTCTGGGGTATCTTTCTATTCTACATCCTTCTCCCTCCCTTCTAACTCTGGATGTTGGCACTGATCCTTCTGGATTAATTTCCCTTGTCATCTTTATCAACAAAAACATACTGTATTTCCCTACATGCCAAGCATGGATCAGGAACACAGAAATACATAGATGTGTGTGGTAAGTTTTCTGCCATTAAAACTAAGCCCAGGATGGAGAGACCAGTGTGGCCTAGCAGGATATGTATGGGACTGAGCTGACAAGATCAAAGTGACTGAGGAGGTGAGAGAGGGGCTCCACTCCCAACCACTGCCCCCTCTGCCCGCCTAGCCTTGGTACCCTCATAAACTTCATCACAGTGCCCACATTGTTGGAGACGGGACACGCACAGCTCATCATCCAAATGCTTTGCCACTTGCCTGCTAAGGCTTCCGACTGTACTTTTTGGCAGCTGGTAGACTTTAGCCAACAACTTGTGCAGTGTTTGGGGAAGTCTTTTGAATTAACTCCTGGGTATTATTTTCTGAGTTGTATTTTTTGATACTCCGAGGCACCATTTGAGGAAGGACTAGGACAAAGGTGAGGCCATTCTGTATATGCCATGCCTGTGTAGGGAAGGGGCATGACAGCCCTGGCTTACCAGAGCTTGTTGCCACTGCCAGATAAGCAGTTTGGAGATCTCTGCAGTCACCATGGAGGAGGAGCCATGGCTGTTGCTTTGCCCATCATCTTTATCTGAGAATTTTCCTTTTCTGTTCATCTGCTATTTTTATTTTTTTTTAATTGCTTACACAAAGACAACTGTGAAAACAGATTGGAGATAAAACAACAGAGAAAGGCATCAGTTCCTCACTTTGTGCATAACTCTGGACGGAAGTCTCAGGCTAGCTGTTTGGCCTGACACATCCCTCTGGACGACCCCTCAAGTAGTGTCTGCCGCTTCAAACTTCATCCTGTTCTCAGAACAGCTGCTGAGAAGATGCTGTTGTCATGGCCAGTTGGCCTCACTGTTGAGGTGTCGGGGTGGCCAGGATTCCCCCAAAGACAAACAAACAGTGTGTTTGATCTCAGTTCCTGAGATTCCGTCACAGCCTCAACTGGGAGCTGGGAGACACGGGAGGGAAGGAGAAAGGCGAGTGTTGGCGGCCACTTCTGCAACGTTGGGTGGTGTTGTTTTATCCGTAAGACATGAGGTTGCTTTCTGTGAGCCTGAGGTGGTTCATAGGCAGCCTCTGGAAGGCATATGTTAGAGGCCCAAGTGGAAGGAATGGTTATAAGGAAGGAGCCATGGTCCAGTCTTCCCCTCGCCAAACAGGCCTTCAAATCAACTCTCCTTGGGTGGGCAAGCTGCTCCGAAGCTATGGCCTGCAGCTGCTGAGACATCTGTGAGTGACAAAGGACAGGGGTAGGCTTCTGGGCCTAAGCTGTGCTCTTCATGACTCTTCATGTAGTGAGTACTGAATATCTAGGGCACCTTTCCTATGGTTGCTGGTGACAG
>CABHPQ010101468.1:0-10478 GCA_902168405.1 Peromyscus aztecus
TGTGTGTGTGTGTGTGTGTGTGTGTGCATGTGTCATGGAAGCAAGTTGATGGTATCAGATTCCCTGGAGCTAGAGTTACAGGGGATTGTGAGCTCTCCAACATGGGTGCTTGGAAGTGAACTCAGGTCTTCTTCTAAGAGCAGAAAGTACTCTTAACCACTGAACCACATAAGTTCAATCACAGAGCTGGAGAGATGGCTCAGCTCTAGTAGGTATGTAAGCTTGAGATCTGGAGCTTGGTGTAGCTAGTTTTTTTGCCTGGCCCACAGCCGCTCAGACCCAACCAAGTAAACACAGAGACTTATATTGTTTAAACTGTTTGGCCTAATGGCTCAGGCTTTTAGTTATCTAGTTCTTACATTTTAAATTAATCCATTTTTATAAATCTATACCTTGTCACGTGGCTCATGGCTTACCAGCATCTTCACATGTTGCTTGTCATGGCATCGGCTGGCAGTGTCTCTGTCTCAGCCTTTTACTTCCCAGAATTCTTCTCCTCCTTGTCCCGCCTATACTTCCTGCCTGGCCACTGGCCAATCAGTGTTTTATTTATTGACTAATCAGAGCAATCTGACATACAGACCATCCCACAGCACTTCCCCTTTTCTTTCTTTTTTTTTTTTAAAGAGGAAAGTTTTAACTTTTACACATCTCTAAAGTCAGCTTGGTATATTTGGGAATTTGGGCGTAGCTTTTCTTATTACTTCCTGCTGGAGGGGGGTGCTGTATCTTATGGGGACACAAAGAAAATTTTAGGATTATGGAGTAATTTTTGGAAAATTATGGAGTAAATGAGGGTGTATCGTCTGAGCCAGTTGCCTTGATATGGTTTTGGATGTTGGATTATCTGGGCCATGGTGTCATCGGAGACCTTTTAGGTGGTCTTGGCTGGTCAAACCTGATGTATCTTAATCTGGAACAAATCCATAGCCTCTGGCTTTTTGTGGAAACAAAAGCAGAGCCTCTTTTCCAAAGCAAAATATCCTTATATTTAAATTTTGAAGTTAAGGTACCTTTAAAATATACATTTTGGCATAATTTAACAGTTTTTGTAATCAAATGTTTTTTTTAAGTTACAAATATCAAAGAGAACATAATCCAGATTCTCTGTGTGGTAGCCATCTTTATGTGGCTTATAGTGTTTTATTTATTGACCAATCAGAACAATTTGACATACAGACCATCCCACAGCCGCTTGGATTCCCAGAACCCAGACAAATCCTGGGTGAATGTAGTGGTCCATCTGTAATTCCAGTGCATAGGAGAAGGAGACAGGAATTTCAGGGTGAGCTGGCTAGTTAGACTAGTTGATTGTATACACAGTGTACATCTCCCACATGTGAGAACATGCAAGCATACATGCATATATACACATGAATTAAAAAAAGAAAAAAAACATTTCTAAGAGATTACTTAGTACTATTTTGTTTGAAAATATTCCCATGCTCAGTGATTCAAAGCTTGAGATGCCCAGGGAAGGACAGAGCTCACTGACTCCAATTTCTCACCCATCTCTGGGGAAGGTTTGGCCCCAGGCAGGTATGTGGCCCAGGCCAACTGAGCATAGTGGGGCCACTGAAGTCAATATTGCTGTGCTTGAGCCCAATACAATATAAACATTTCAAACATCTTTGCTCACACAACACGATATCACTGTGCTATGGTTTTGACAGTTTATTGATGCATCAGCCATGACTTAGAAGCTAGATTTGCTTGTGGGATGGACTCATTAGTGATGCTCAGTGGATTTCTAATACAGCCCTCTGAGGAATTCAACACCCAGCATAACAGCTTAAGAATCCCCTCAGTATCTATGACAATAAATCACTTTGTACCCAAACCCCCATAATAAAGAGACAGAAAGATGTGCAATAAATCACTGGCATCATTAAGCTAAGCTATTAAGATGTTTATGGATATATGATAAACCCAAAAACAATTTGAAAATTAATTTTTGCAGTGACATCATTAGTTATTTTTGTTTACAAAATTTCCTTAAATCTTTTTGTGCCTTTATATCTGCAGTGTGATCAAATTATGTGGAGACAATATTAAAGCCATAGCAAGGATGAGACATATTGCTTTGGGAACTTTAGCTCAAAGTTCTTATTAGAAATTGCCTAAAGATTACTTGAATTACACATACTATAAGCACATCCAGCCACATCCCTCAGTCCCCCTCCATGCCCCAAATTCCTTCTTTCTTCATTTTCCAGGTAACTACTACCCCCAAATATATATTACCATTGTGATTTTTTTTTTTTTTGGTTTTTCGAGACAGGGTTTCTCTGTGTAGCTTTGCGCCTTTCCTGGGACTCACTTGGTAGCCCAGGCTGGCCTCAAACTCACAGAGATCCGCCTGCCTCTGCCTCCCGAGTGCTGGGATTAAAGGCGTGTGCTGCCACTGCCCGGCAAAATAACCCTGGACTTTTTTTTTTTTTTTTTAAGATTTATTTATGTATAGTGTTCTGTTTGCATGTATCCCTGCAGGCCAGAAGAGGGCACCAGATCTCATGATAGATGGTTGTGAGCCACCATGTAGGTGCTGGGAATTGAACTCAGGACCTCTGGAAGAACAGCCAGAACTGGAAGAACAGGTTAACAGCTCTTAACTTCTGAGCCATCTCTCCAGCCCCCATTGTGATGTTTTTATAAAATTTAATTTTAATATAAAAAGTTCTATAAGTCCTAAAACAAATTCTGGTAGTTGTCCTATTTAACATGATAATAATGGTCATATCAACAAAAAAGATAACTAATATATCTGGTGATGAGCTCTTGTTGTTTCTAATATTTCTAATATATATATCTACTAATATATGTATATAATATATATAGTAGATATATTTAAATATATATGTATATATAGGCATTGCTAGTGGAATTTTCCCGAGGGCCTGCCCTGAGAAGATTCCTCCCAGGGTCCTGGGGAAAGACACTATGTCCAGTGTGGGGTTACCTGAGGGAAAGGAATCTCTGTATACCATTCTCTTTTGTCCATTTACTTTATTTCTCTATGACAAAATTCTATCTACACAGCTTCAGTTCCTCTGTGTCCCTTCTTTTTCTGTCCCCTCACAGCCCTAGTAATAATTAAGCTCCTATGCTTTCAATCTCATCTTTGTCCTCTGTTCCTTCATCCTCCATCTTTCTTCCCTCTTCTCCTCTCCCGACCTGATTCATCTACAATCTACAAGAGCTTCTTTTTGCTCCTCACTCCTCAACCTGAGCCATTCTGCCTTACCATCTATAGAAACTCTGCCTCCTTCCCTTCTCTCTAGCCACAAGGCTCTGTCTCCCCCAGGAATTCTGCTCCAGTCCTTATTGCACCTGGCTATGCAAAAAGTCCTATTGTCCTCAGTCAATAGTTCTGTAATGCTACTAGGCCTGAAGGTAAGGGATGGTCTGAGCTTCATTTCCACAAGAAACAAAGCTATGCATTTATAGCCTGTCTATCTCCTAGGCCCTGCAGGGGTGTTACCTAGTGGATCAGCAGTAGGTCTGAGAAGCTAAACTCTTTGCCATATGGCTTAGTAGTATATGGGTGCACAAGAATTTCATAGAAGATAGCTGATATATATTAATAAGCCAAGTGACACCAAATATTCCTTGACAAATGGCCTCCTCTTGAAGGACTCCTTGTTCAGTCAAGGTATAGCTTATTATATACAGCTGAATCTCTATAATATATTCTTGTAGCTTGCTGCACATTGCTGCGATTTGATACATATCTAATGCTTGCTTGCAAAGATTGGATACAATCTTTGTATCCAGGAATTGAACTTCCTAGTTACTGCAGGATACTCAAGCATTGAATTTCTCAGTATGCTGGATTTAGATTTGATAGGTTTAGCCAGCCGTGATATTGAAGGGCAGTGAAGCCTTTAGGAGGAGGGGCCTAGTGGAAGCAAGTTAGGTCATTGTAAAAGTGTCTTGCAGGGGATATTGGGACTGCAACCTCTGTACTTACTGGCCACCCCGAGGTGAGAACCACTACTCCAGCATATCATCCCATTGTGACATTCTGCATCAACACAGGTTAAAAAAACAAAACAACACAACAAAACAAACAAACAAAAAAACCAAACCATAGGGCCCCCGCAACCAGGAATCAAAATGAAACTTCCTTTCTTTTAAATTGATTTTCTTAGGTATTTTGTTACAGTGATGGAAAGCTGACCAGCACACAGTATAATTCTAATTTTTCCCCTAAAGTTTATTATACCAACCTATATTTCTTTTTTAAATTTATTAATTCTATGTGTCTTTTACATCATCTATCTTGATCCCATTCATTTTCCTGTCCCTTTGCACCCACCCTTTGTACCTGCACCTCCTCCCAATAAAACAAAATTTAAGAGAACAAAAGGGAAAAAAATAGAATATAAAAGGAAAAAATTAAAAATCTCGTCATGGAAGCTGCAGTATGACACAGTGAGTCACGCTGCAAACCACTTGTCCATACATCTTTATTTGCAAGTGTTCATTGCAAAGAGTTATTGGTCTGGTTCAACACCCCTGGTTTCTACTAACCTATTGATGCTGGACCATCACTAGAAACTCTTCCTGGATATCCTGTTGTTGCCCTGTCTAACGTATATTTCTAAACACCATGTTTAAGGGTTTCTTGACCTCCAAACATGAGTCTTATAAAATCGGGTGTCAGCCCCAAACAGCAGGCGCACTGAGAGTGAAGAGATCAGGTTATGAACCCTGATACATGGCTCTTCCTCCCTTTCCTTGTACTGAGAAAACAGGAGGCTTAATCTTATACTTCATCCAGATTCCTCTTCTGCCTGCAGCTTATGCTTGTTTTTTGTCCCAATGAAAACCTGTGTGGGTTCAACTCTGTAAGCTGCATCCTGCTTATTGTAACTCTTCTCAGAAGTACGACCTTGCAGGCAAGCTAGAATAATTTTCTACTATAAAATTCAAGTTTGGATGGGTGAGTATGCATAATAGAGTCCAGGTCAGGCTGAGGAACAGCTAAACCAGAAGGTTTTAGCAGGGGCATACATTTTCTGTTCATTTGTAGTGAGGCCTAAGCTGGCTCGAGGCACCTTTGAAAATGAACCATCTGAACTTATTTCTCACATCAGCTACACCTTCATCGCTGGACTAACCTAGTCTTCTTTCTCTACTGTTCTTGGTCACTAGACACCATGTACTTACATTTTATTACAAACTGTGTGGTTTGTATCATCAGGATTCTGTTTACGGTAATTATAGCTTTGTTGACAAGTGAAGGAGGTGTCTGATGATCTCAGGCTCTGTCTCTTGATTATACTAATCTGCTGAAAGGAACAGATGAGTCATTTTTCTTCATTCTCTGGAGAAGATCATGTTACCTGTAATGGTCTTGTTGGTCAGAACTAGGGAGAACTCAGATACAAAACGATATGACTCCAGTGTTCTTCATCAGAAAGTCTTGAATAACCTTAGGGCTATTTATGAAATGTATTATCTATGTTAGATTAAGTAAGTTATATAATGGAATCCCTCTCCACTTAATCTAATGTTTCAAGTCCAGCACTGTTACTAATATCATTGTGTTAGTTCGTTCGTTCGTTCTTTCTTTCTCTTTCTTTCTTCCTTCCTTTCTTTCTTTCTTTCTTTCTTTCTTTCTTTCTTTCTTTCTTTCTTTCTTTCTTTCTTTCTTTCTTTCTTTCTTTCCTTCTTTCTTCCTTCTTTTTATCACTATCAGAGGCTGAACCCATGATCTCTTGCATTCAGGTCTAGCACTCTACCACTGAGCTACAGCCTCAGCACCTGTTAGACTATTATTAAGGAATAGTTTTTATAGACTTCTCCCCCAATCCCCTGCCACCCCATTTTTCACCCACAATTTGTGTTTCCTCTCTACTTTTTACTTTGTAGAAACTTAGGGAAATTTTTTCAGATAACTATCCCCTTAAAGACTTCATTATTTATCCTGCCAGGGGGGCTGACCTCCCTTTGTGGCCTCATGCTGTGCCCTGCCTCCAGGAAGAGCCCACATCCTTTTACACGTGTGGCAGTGCCTAGTCCCAGCCCAGGAGTTTCCTGTAGAGACAGAATGAAGTTCATGTGCAATTGTGTAAATGAGTCTAGATTTCAAGTTGGGTCTCCAAAGTAGAGTCTTAAAAACTACAGTGCCAGCCTTGGAAGGAGGCAAAGGAGTCTGGCTTGTGTTGCTTTATTGCTATGCCAGGGGCTTTTCTCCTACCTCTGATTGGTCTTCACTGAGCACCTGAAAATGTCTCTGAGCCATCAGAGGACACAGAATTGTTCAAGGGATGACATCACTGTCCTCTCCATTCCCACCTCTCTCCCAGGTCACACTGTCATGTCCTCCTTTGGATGATGTGGTTTTATAACATTCCAGTACTTTCTGGATGACTGTTCTGGGTGACACATTAATACTTTCATACCAAATACATTAAAAAATACTTTATACATTTTGAAGTGTGCTATTTCAACACAGTTGTTTGAGCCAGAACACTCTCACCACCTTATTGGACCCAATGTCCTCTAGCCAGAGAAGTTGCTTAGCCAATAAGCCAGTCCACTTATGTGAGCCAGGAAAACAGTAGAGATGGGTGGTTATTGACACTTTTCATTCTGCATGCACGTAGATTGCCCATACCCCCAGCTCCCGCCACAGAAGACTGGCTTTCTGGGCACCCCTCCCAAGCCTCTGCCCCCTCCCTTGCACAGCCATGAGTGCTGCTGCCACAGTTGGCTGCCCCATAGAGCTGTGCCATCACTGCTGCTGCTGCTGTGGACAAACTGAAAAGCCAACAGATTTGGTGAGACACCTGAGCAGTCCTTAAGGAGGGAGTTAAATGATATTGAATTGGGACTATCATAATGCAAGGAGCTAGGGCTCTGTATGGTGACACAATGGATGGCTTAAAATGGAAAAAAATGAAGGGATAACGAACTTAGCTAGGATTGACATAACATCTACCACAGTTACTATCAGTTTGACAATTCATATTTTATCCTTAAAAAGTGGTTTGATAACTGTGCCAAATATGGAAACTTGACTGATAAGATACAAGCCTTAGAAAGACTTACTATTAATAAGATATAAGCCTTAGAAGGACCTATTAACAAAAATAAGAAAATTCAGAGACAGACAGAGGAATTTAGATCAGGTCCTACTGTACCACTGCATGATGAAACTGAAGAGGAGCAGCCCAAGGATATTAGAAAACCAACCTTAGTTTATCCAGTTTACTACACAAGAAGGACCAGCAGACCATAGGTATCCTTGAGGCTATGCAGAAGTTAAGTGTAATTCTAAGAAATGTTAGGTTTGAAGAGATTTAAGGAAGCAGTAGTTTCATATGGTATGCATTCATCCTATGTGAAGCAGGTGTAAATTGAAGGACAACTCAGAACAAAATTATTCCTCAAGACTGGAAAGATTTAGCTACATCAATATTGGAAGCTGGTCCTCAGTTACAGTGGAGAACATGGTGGAAAGAGGAAGCTAGGGTCCTAGAACAATGAAATAAGACTAGAGGTATTGACATTTCCCAAGACCAGATTCTAAGTGAGGGCCAATATGCTGATTTGCAAAGACAGTTTGGATTTGATGATCACACCCTGGTCCTATGCATTTAGCAGTTTTGAATGCTTGAGACAAGGTTGAAGAATTAAGAAAGAGATCTGAGTCATTTTATAAAATTATACAAGGCCCAAAAGAAGCCTTCATAGATTTTTGGCAAAGATTGAAATCAGCTGTAAATAAAACAGTATCAGATCTTGTAGTCAGAAAAATATTAATTGAATCTTGGCTTTTGAAAGTGCTAATTCAGAATGCAAACGGGTGATTGGGCCTTTAAAGGAAGGATCAGCACCTGTAGATGAATAGATTAGAAATATAGCTGATATTGTATCTCACACTTATGATGATACTTGGATAGGAGAAGTGATTTCTAAATTTTTAAGAAAAACAAAAGGTCAGATGTTTTAATTTTGGTAAGCAAGATCATCTGAAAAAGGATTGTATGTAAGGCATTCCTAGAAACAATGTTTTTTTCTAGAGATAATTCGAGTAGAAGGCCCCAAACTGCTGTAGTATGCAAAAGGTGTGGCAAAGGTCAGCATTGGACTAATGAATGCAGATCAACAAGGCACAGGCAATGTAACCCTTTGCCATTGAAAAACACCTTAAGGGGCCTCCTGCAGGCTCCAATATCAAACTTGGTTCAATCATTCCCTGTTAGCATTGGAGAAACTCATCAGCATAGCAATTAAAAGACTTAATGCCTGATGTTAAAAACCCTACTGCTGTGGATGTGATCAAGGACAGAACAGCTTCAGTAGATAAAGACAAATTCAGGAGAGACCATGAAACAATTATTTTAGCAGACTTCTATGAATGATCAAAACCAAAGCTAAAAATATGAAAAAAATGGCATTGTAATGGAAAGTTTGATAGACACAGGAACAGATGTAACAATAATTTCACCCAAATCTTGGCATCCAGATTGACCACTTCAGGAGGTAAATATTTAGCTTCTAGGGATTGGAACTTTTTCTCAGGTAAAACCAAGTATTAGATGGATTGAGTGTACTGGGCCAGAAGGACAGGTAGGGAAATTAAAGCCATATTTTATTTTATTTTATTTATTTATATAGAGCAATGAATTTATGGGGATGTGATTTGTTGCAGCAATGGAAAACAAAGATTAAAACTTCTCCAATCTCATAGACAAACCATAAAATAAAGAATGCTTCTGAGAGAGATATTAAAAGGTATTATCAAGAACAATCCTGGATCATTCAGGTTGTACATAAGCTGGGCACAACAGCTGCTGATCTTTCAAAAGTACCAACAGCTCTACCTTTAAAATGGTTAACTGAAAAACCTGTCTGGGTAGAACAAAGGCCTATGATATAAGAAAAATTACAGGCACTAGAACAGCTGGTACAGGAGCAGCTAAATGTTCAACATATTGAAGAATCGACCAGGCCTTGGAATTCACCTATATTTGTCATTAAAAAGAAATTTGGAAAATGGAGAATGATAACAGATCTGAGAGCTGTAAATAAGGTAATCCAGCCAATGGGCTCCTTGCAGCCTGGAATTCCCTTGCCTTCCTTATTACCTAAGGGATGGCCTATTATAGCCATTATTTAAAAGATTGTTTTTTACTGTATCTTTACAAGAACAGGATAGAGAAAAATTTGCCTTCATGGGGCCCACTTATAATAATTCTCAATCTGTTATAAGATACCAGTGGAGGCTCTTGCTACAAGGAATGTTAAACAGGTATGGACCTTGTGCCCATAATTTGTACAACAGTCATTATAAATCATAAAGTTTCTTCAATCTATAATTTAACACTATATGGATGATATCTTTTGCCTGATTCAGACGCAGATACCTTAGAAAAATGTTGGATGAAGTAAAGTGAATTTTGCCTTTTGGGGATTACAAATTGCTCCTGAAAAAAATACAAAAAGGAGATCCTATTAATTACCTAGGATGTAAGATAGGTTTACAGAAAATTCAACCACAGAAAAATACAAACCAGGAGAGATCAATTACAAACTCTTAATGATTTTCCAAAAATGATGGGAGATTTTAACTGGCTCTGGCCCACAATTGGATTAACAACTCAAGAGAACTAAGTAATCTATTTAAAACCTTCAAAGCAATGAGGACTTAAATAGTCCAAGAAAATTATCAGCTGAGACTGAGAAAGAATTGGCTTTGGTAGAAAAGAAATTACAAGATGCCCATGTGGATCACTTGGATCCAGAGCTTGATTGTATCATAGTCATACTACCCTCTATTCATTCTCCTAGAGGAATTCTTATGCAGAGAGAAGATAGTATCTTAGAATGGATACTATAATATATATATATATATACATATATATGTATATATATATGTATATAGTACCACAAATAGAATGAAAAAAAAGACATATGTAGAAAAGGTTTCTGAATTCACTCTGAAAGAAAATTGAGGCTTCATCAACTAGCAGGAATACTCCCAGCAGAAATTGAAATACCTTTTACTACTGCTGAAATTGCCTCATTATGAGCAGAAAATAAACATTGGCAAAGAGTTTGCAGTAGTTTCTTGGGTGAGATTAGCAGTAAATATCCCCAAAGTAAAGAGATTTCAGTTTATAAAAAGAACTAATAGAGTGTCCCTCATATAATAAAAGGAACATCAATTTCTGGAGCCCTTATATTCTATACTGATGCAAATAAATCAAGAAAGGCAGGGGGTTGGGATTTAGCTCAGTGGTAGAGCACTTGCCCAGCAAGCACAAGGCCCTGGGTTCGGTCCTCAGCTCTGACAAAAAAAAAAAAAAAGGCAGGTTATAAGTAAGGAAAAATAAGTAAAGTGGCTCAAAGCCCTTATGAATCAGTTCAAAAATTAGAATTATATGCTATTCCCATGGTATTATTAGATTTTCCAGAACCTCTTAATATAGCTACTGACTCTCAATATGCAGAGTTTTTTTTTT